>VDFB02000015.1:21628505-21656691 GCA_007258455.2 Sequoia sempervirens
AAGATTGAGTGGAATGCTAAACTCTGGACACCTCTAAAATATTTTGCATAAATTTGAAATATGATTACGCCTTCTTTTGGAGAATACGGTGAGATCATCCATGTATATTGTGATTCATTTTCCAATTAGTTCTTTGAAGGCTATATCCATCACATGTTGAAACATGGCTCTAGCATTAATTAATTTGAATGGCATGTGTCTATAGGAAAATGTCCCCCAGTTAGTGGTGAAGGTAGTCTTCATTCTATCCTCATACTGCACCATAACCTGATTGTAACCTGAATATCTATCTAGGAAAGACATCATTTGAGACCCATTCACTATCTGTAGTACTTCATCTAGGGAAGGTATGGGATAATTATCCTTTTTTTGAAACCCAATTAGGGTTACAAAAATCTACACATAGTTGTATCTCCCTATTCTTCTTTCTAATTGGTACCAAGTTGGTAACCCACATTGAGTGCCTCACAGGAAATATAATCCAGGCCGATAGTAATTTTTGCACCTCTTTATAGATGATCGACTCCAACAAAGTATTTACATGTCTCTGCCTCTATTGAAAAGGCTTTACATATTCCTTTTGGGGAATGGTGTGTGTAATGATGGAAGTGTCATATGTTTTCAAGTCTTCATAACTCCATGCAATCATGTCTTGATATACATGTAACGCCTTGATTATCACTTCCTTCTCTTCAAGTGTACATACTTTTCCAATAAAGACACTTTTTACGTTGTTTGAAGTACCCATGTTGTATGCATCACATTGACTTGCTAGAGACTCTTTCTTCGCTTGTTGGTATTGATCTCTTAATTGATGAAAATCGAAGATCCTTTCTAACTGCAACAACCCTCTTGAAATAGTGTTCATCTTTAAATTTATCACTCCTTTACGGTCCAATTCTGCTTCCTTTGGTTCTTCTTCATCAATGATTTGAGTAGTGAACACATCAGAGCTAGTGATAAAATCAAGTATGTGTTTACCATCCTCAAAAACTTCGAAGTTGGTGGCATTATCTGGTACTAATGGAGTGGGAGTAAGCTCGACGATAAATTTTGTTAGACCTGATAATGAGAGGGGTTGCAAGGTACTTGATCCCTAAGCTAACACATCAATAACCTGATTTTTGTTACAAGGAATCAACTGAATGTTGAAGGCATCAAAACCTTCTATCAAATTCCAAACACGGTGCTGATAGTTGGTCATTCTTCTGTCATGACACGAGTATTTCTTTTTGACCTACTTTACTACTAACTTAGAATCGCCAAATAGTTGAAGCGCTTTAGCTTTCTTATGTAACACCATCAACAAACTGCGAACTAACGCTTCATATTCAACTACATTATTGGTGCAATAGAATTTTAATCTATGAGCTTGCAAAAATGTTTTACCAGTTGGACTAATTAGCTCAAAACCAGCTCTAGCTCCTTGCTTTGAATTAGACCCATCAAATTGTAAAGTTGGGTGCATACCCTTTTGATTGTTGGAGTGTGGTTCAGCCTTCGAAATAGGGATTGGCTCAGGATGAGTCTGCTGCACTGGTGATTGCTCTTCCTGAACTTTTTGGTTTTCTGCCATAACATTAGAAGGATTGATTTTTTTTAATCTCTTCTATTGTAGTCTGGAAAAGACAACACTCAAACTTTGAATGGGACGCATCATGAATCCTGTACCAACAAGGCAACAAAAGATATTTAAAGTCCACACATTATTTCCTAGAATGATTTGATCATGTGCACACCTCCTCATAAATTCCTGAAATCCTTCAAATAGCCCAATTTACCTATGAGTTTGAGACTCATCGTCATCTATCTCAATGCATGCTTTTGTGCTGCTGGGAGTTTGAGTCAAATCTATGGACACATCATGAAGCATCAACACTTCTTCCTCTTCATCTTCCACAGCCATGGGAATATAGGTTCCCAAGTTTATTTCTAAGAACAACACTTTGTTAAAGTCTTATTATTCTCTGTGATCATATGCTTTATCCTTGGCTCATGTTCAATGCGAATCTGGTTTGACATTCCTTTCCAAGGGAGCCACATGTGTGAATGATCAATGTGGATGTAGGCATTGAGTGTCTTGGCCCAATCTCTTCTCAGGATTAAACCATATGCATCTAGAATGTCGACCACTTGAATGTCAATTATTTTCTAGACTCTAGGATCTGATGCCAATTGCATGGGAATCCTGTTCAAGTCCCCAATGAAATTCACCTCTGTCTTATCTAGATGTGTTACTTTTCAATGTGAAGGAGTGGGGGTAAGACCTAGAGCTTTGCATACCACAAAAGGCATAATATTTATAGAAGCACTTGATGCAGATTCTTTCCAAATATACACAAAGTTAACAAGAAAGGGGGGGTCTCATATCCATCTCGAAACAAACTTACCGGAGTGTCTGCTTGAGAAACTTGGGCCTTTTCCTTTTATTTGATTTTATCTTTGTCCAAGATTTTTCTATTGACTCATTTCCTGTTCTGTTGGATGAAACCTTCCTTGTTGTTGTTTCTTATGAATCCCTTGGTTGAGCAATTCCATTCAATGATCTAAAAAAAGCATTTCTAATTTTAGGCACTCTTAACAACTCGAAAGTTGAGAGACCAACCTTTAATTTCTTCAATTCTTCAACTAAATACTCACCCATCTAAGCAACTTTAGACTTGGATTGATTTACCTTAGTAAAATACTGAGTTAGTACCTCAGGAAATGAAGGATTGTTGCTTGCATTCGGGTTTGAAGGAATATTCAAATTGTTCGGTGGAGTGGAGGTAGTGAATGGACCACCAGCTTACCTATTTTCTAGGTTATATGGCATCTCATCTAATTTAACATATGAACCTCCTCTTCTTCAGAGCGATCATCATTTGCATCAAACAATTGAGAAAGAGACTCTGTGTTACATACATCTTCCGCCTTAGCAATATCCTTTACATGTTCCTCCGTCTTAGGCTCATTGTCCCCAACTTTAAGAAATGGAGGCCGATTTACCACCATTACTGAATCATATGGGTTAGATGAAACTATCGCATGCCCAGTTGAACTATCCATATTTGTGCTATTCTACACCTCCAATTGAAATATGTTGGCTACAACTTGGAATTCTGGACAATCAAGTTCTAAATGCTTTTTTGTGTTGTGTATCCTGTACCATCCTGATAATGCTTCTTCAGCTAAATAAAATCCTCTAGATGAATTTTTAGAATCCTCCATTGTTAGGTTGAGTGTTCCAGGTTCTATTTTTCCTTTGACCTTGCTTACACTCATAATTTTGTCCTGAACTTTGGCCAGGATCTCTATTGTAGTTCGCTTGAAGGTTATTTTGTGAAGCTTGCAGCTGGTTATTTTGATTTATGAGGTAAGTCACCTCAGTAGAAAGCTTCTTGACTTGTTCGGCCATCTCATCGATTCGATCCTTTTTAGTTGAAGCTTGGGCTGGGACAAAATTCTAAAGATACACTAGCTGAGTTGTTGTAGAATTTTACAAATAAGTGGGCACTTCATAATTTTGTAAATATGCTGATGTATTAGAATTTTGTAAGTAGGTAGGGATTGTGGAAGGAGTTTGATTTAATGGGGCTCCTGGGTGAGGTACTATTGGAAACTGAGGAACTGGATTCATCATTGGAGTGTGGTTGGTTAATGCTTGGGTCAAATCTTGAATTTGTCTCGGTTATGTAGTTGAGCCTAATGAAGGAAGTGGGCATGTTAAATGCTGTGCTAAATCAACACTTGCCTAGACCACCTCAGCATATGTTGCTACTAAGTCACATGGGGCAGGGTTTTCTCTTTTTACGAAGGTTGAGGTAAGGTTATCTAGGTCCTCACAATACATTAACTTAGTTGATGCATCATTACTACACAGGGAGCTTGCATCCTAGTGTAAGCTCGGTGTAATTTGTTGTTGAAAGAGCTTATAGGTTCATTTACCTCCCTTTTGATGGGCACAAACTATTTGTACAACTCAGTGGGGCTGATGGGAACTATGTATTTCTACAAAAAAGTATTTTTCATAGCATCCCAATCTGCTATTGACCTAGCTAGAAAATGCATATACCAGTAGAAAGCTTCCTCCCCAATGAGTATGAAAAAAGTCTACATGGCACATCCCAATGTTCAATCACCCAGTCTTGAAGAGTTGCTTCAAAGATCTCTACATGTTCTTTTGTAGTCCTGTTGGGATTGTCGGTGAAGAATTTGGAGAAAAAATTCTCAAGATTGTTTGGCATCTCATGGTAGTCATCGAAAGAGAGGGGTGATAGGTTGGCAACTAACTAGACCATTGGTCAAGGTGGAGGTGGTAATGGTTGTGGTACAACATCCAGAATATGTGAAGAGGATGGAGATGAAGTAGAAGAAGTAGATGATGTGGAGCTGGAACATGGAGAAGGGGGAGATGAGGGCGGAGTAGATATGAAAGGTGGTGCTAAAGATGAACCTTCCCCTTTTCTAGCTCTCCTAGCTTGTGTCAGGGTTTTAAGCTCCTGAAACTCTCCTTTGTTGGGTGTAGATTTGAGTGCTCTTCTCAGCATTTGAGGAGAGAATGATCCTATATGCTCCAAATTTGTTAAAAAAACCCTCCTTCTAGTGCCAATTTTGTTGATGAGTGTTTTAGCACTACACAACACAGATAAAATACAAGTGTTCCATCTCTCTTGAAAGGTGACTCTCTTTACAAAACATCAGTAAATAACCCCAAGGTTTTGGATGTCAAGTCTTGACAATGCAAAAAATAGCTCAGTTGTTGATGTGATTTGCTAGTAATCACAAAGGGAGTTTATGATGACAAAGGCTAGAGGCCTATGGGACTGCAATAAGGTTTCAAGAAGTTTGAGGACTAGTTAAAACCCTTGTTGCAATTTCAGAACAGTAGTCTAAAAATAATATTTAATCATCAAATATGACAGTTTGGGTGATGCTTCAATCCTATTCTATCACAGTTTTATAAAGAAATAACAAAATATTAAGGGTTTGAAAGGAATTCTAATTCTAAGAATCTAGGGACAACTGCAACAATGGCTAAATCTTCAGATAGACAAACTCCCAAAAACCTAGCTTTGCTTAACCAAGAGTAACCTATAGCGCTACAGAACAAGTGCAATCTTCAAAGGCAACCTTCAGATTTTCATACTGTAACATTCATACATAAATGCATAAACATACATAGTTGAATTTGAGTGCATGAAATTAGCTTAGACTAACCTTACAAAGTAACTTACAATCAACAATTTACAAAAGGTATGAGTAGGAAATTCATCAAGATATTTTAACACTTTGCCATTATTGAATCTGAACATAAACTAATAGTGCTAAAATAAAAATGGAAGATGGAATTATGCATACATTCAAAGAACACAAAGAATTCACCAACACTTCAATTTTTTTTTTTGTATTTCTCCATAATGTTTATTACAACAATTCTCCTCAACCCCAAGTAAATGAGAGAGGCTTCCTTTTTATAGATTTTACATTGCAAATCAATGGCTAAGAATTTTTTTTTAGACTACAGGAATTGGTCGAGTATCTGTCCCCCTATAAATTGTAGTGCACCTGGTAAACTTCTTTCACATGACCGATGGCGTTGGCACAACACACCCTCCAGTACCACGAGTTTGGGGGGAGACTAGACCTCGTGACCTCTTGCATGCAATAGGATGCTTTTAGCCAATCGAGCTAGGCCTCCCACCCCAATCAATGGCCAAGATTAAATCCCATTCAATGGCCCAAATTTAATATTCCTTTAGAGTTAGGGTACAATAAATGCATTTACAATTAATCCCAATATAAAATATGTTCACATGTGAAGCTAGGAAAATGTAAAATATCCCTACATATTTTATATTTAAGAAATATTCTACAAAATCTTCCAAAATTGGGTGCACACACTTTGAGGTAACTAATTTTGTCTTCTAATAGGAAATTATAGATATTTATCTTCTATTAAAATATTTCCTTCCTTTTCGTTTACAACATATTTGACAAAATTAACTAAAGCTTTAGAAAGCTATTGATGAGAAGGCAACTGAGCTCTGCTAATTTTGCATGTGATCAATTTATAATCCTCCATTGATCAAACTTCGTGAATGCCCTTGCAATAAAATCAAAAAAATCTACATCTAAATTGTTAATAGTTCCTCTTTGTATCCTACTTCTCCATGCCTACTTGATAGCTCCAACATCTAACTTTGTTGCAGACATCGGTGCCCCAACCAAAAGTATGAAAAATGAATCACATTTTGATAGTAAGTCATTGATTCTTTCGGCAATTATTTGCAACCTTGGCAACACTTTGGCAAGAACCTCCTTGAAAAATTCAATAGAAAATTCCCACACCTTGGGCTCTTTCAATTCATCCTTAGTCAAAATTTTCTCCCGCTCCAAAATTTATGTAGACAAGGCTCTGATAACCTCTATCTTTGGACAAGTGAGATCATGGTATTTTGGAAAATCCATACACTCCTTGATCTCCTTGTCGACGTTTGTTTACAAAATTAGAAAATGGTTGTGCATTTCTACTCCTACATCCACAACCTTATCTCCTGTGGCAACGACCTGGCCAATCCAATCAGAGGTAGTCTTAGTCCAATTTCTCATCTATTCCACCTTGCTTATCTCTTCTTTAGACAAAATTGTGGGTGTAGAAGCCTCTGTAGGAGTCTTCTCCAGAGGTGAGTAGTTGTTGAATAAAGGCAGTCAATTCCAACAATTGTGCTTTAAGTTCCTTCTTAGTTGCTTGGTCTTTATCCATCTAACTCAAAATAGTGGACACCAACCCTTGAAATTCATCAATCTTTTGTGTTACGTTGGCTGGCCCAATGTTGATGGATGTTACCTAATAGTCAAAAGGTAGAATAGTAGCAACATCTTTGTCTACTACCATGGTAGCAACATGCATTGTGCAATAACCTAATACATCTATTGTGATGTGCGACCACACCTTTACTTTCTTTCTCTCCTTGGGTTGCTGGCCTGCCCTAGCCATAATGGCTTCGAAACGAGCCCTTTGATCATGTACTATTGGAGTCTTATCTTTCATTTGATGCTCCAACCAAGAGGGGACAAATGTTTGTTATGTTGATGATGAGGCAACAACTTCGCGTTCTTGCAACTGTATTTCTATTACATCTCGAGGAGTATCTTCAACTATTATTTCTTCCTTGGTGTGCTCTTCTATTACTTCTTTCTCATGTTGAGGAGAATTAATATCTCTTGCCTTTTACTTCTCTTCCTCTTTCTCTTTTTCTTCTTCTTCTTGAAGCATTTCTTCCTCGTGATGCTTATCATCTTCTGAGATTTCTTAATGCAGTTGTTCTTCGAAAGCCTCATTAACTTTTTCTCCCTTTGGAGTCTGTTCATCATCATCCTCAGAGGCCTCTTCATCAGGCTGAACAATCTTAATGCCCTGATCTGAATCCTCGACATGGTCCTCATGTTCAGACTCAATAGAGTCATTGCCAGTATCAACTACATCCTCAAGCTTCTCCTTTTCTTTTTGTTGCATTTCCTTCCAGATCTTCTCTACGCTCTCCATTTTGGGCAGTTCCAGGGTAGGAGGAGGAGTAGGGAGAGCAATGGAAAGTTGGGTCATGAGGAGACTACCGTCTTGGGATAATAGAGTCTTGGAGAATCCTTTAGGCATATTTTGTACGTAATCCACAAAGGATTTTGGTAGAGTAGTCGACAAAGGTGGGATGGTAGGGAGAGTAGGTGGTAATGTGGAGAAGGTAAGTTGGAAAGGCAAAAGCGAAGAGGAAGACGAATATGATGAAGCAGATGAAGAAGATTCAACCACAATCATTGAGGTGGTTGGAGTGGTGGATGAAAGGTGGACCGAAATGTCTATGACAGGCAGAGAAGATATAGGTGGTGGGAGTGAAGCGAAAGTTTATGGAAGTGCGTAGTCGATGGTGGTGGTGAAGATGGATGATCGAGTGATTATGTTTGCACATTCTCTTCGGGAGGAGATGGATCCTCTTTAATAGTCTCCATTACAAAAGTCCCTCATTTCTTAGCCTTCTTAAGGACATGCCTTTGTCCTTCCACAACTTTCCTTTCATAAACCCGAGGATTTTCTGTTGGCTCCCTTTCCGAAACATCCTTTCTCTTTCGAGATCTAATTGTCGGAGGAGACATGACACTTTTACTCGATAAGCCTGCCTCAGGAGTTCCTTCTGGTGAAGCTTCATCCTAATTTTTTCATCCATCATCACTTCCTTGAGCCTTCTCTTGTTCCCACTCACCGTAAGTGAGCTCTACTCTCTCTTCTCCAACCGAGTAATTTGATCATTGACCCACTTCTTAGTTCTTTGCAGTTTAGGGCGAGTGACCATATCAATATTTATATCCTCTTCCTCGATCCAATCGATCAATGGTAGTCAAAGCTTAGCTACCTTACCATAGGATGCTTCATCCAATCTATTATCATCTTCCTCTACTTGGTCAGAAATAGTATATATATCCAGAGTTTTTATGAACTCCAATGACATCCTCATGTATAGCCTTTTCCTGACCTCGCAATCATTCTCACAATTAGTAAAAATGTCTTCCACATGTAACTTCTGTGCATGTTGTCTTCCAACTTGTTTCTTCAACTCCCCCATGGGTCCAAACTTCCCCTTACAGTATGGAGAAGGAGTCCATATTCTTGGATTTATTTATCAATGCTTTCGACTGATATTGTTACTGGACATGCGTACATTCCTCTTCCGAGGGTCATGGGGTAACGTACCCCAAATCTATGTTTTGACTGCAACAATTGATGCAAAGTGTGCAGCTGTCATGTGAGCTCTAGCATGACCATCTTATCTGCAGGGTACCTTGGCAACCTATACGGGGCCCCAGAAAATCCCTCAATTCCGAAGTAAGTGAATTTGGGAAATTGGATAAACCAATATCTAAAGTTCTTCACCATTTCTTTGGCAGAGAGACATCATGTTTCCAAATTCATTTGACAATGACCTAATGATGTACATGATGAAGGCATTGTTCACCCTTTTGTAGTTCTTGTAATTCTTATACTGTAATTTTGGGTAGCATTCGTAGACAATGTTCTCATTGGGGCCTATCCCCAAATTCCATTTACATATCAAGCCTCTATATAGAAAGTTTGCTGCTAGCACATAAACAACATAGGAGGTCATGTAGAATTCTGAAGTCTTCTTCACTGAAACAAACTGGGCATGAATATTATCATTGATGGTCTTTGCCCAATGGAATTGAATCTGTCCTCTTAGTATTTCCTAAATGAAATAGTACATCCATTCCTCGAAGACATTGGAGACAGGAAGGCATGTCACCTTGCTTAACAATGTTACCAAGTCATTCACCTCTTCCACAAAGTCACTTTTGTATAACTTCTTCGACAGCTTCCCTGCACTAGGTCGATGGGTGTGCATCCACTTTTTATTTACCACTTGGTAGCAAGCTAGAGGATTTGTCTTCCAAACATTGAGAGCATATTCTCTCTCGCACACCTCCATTTCTAAAAAGGAAGGGATTCCAGAAGTCCATGCAATGGATGGAGGCGACAAGTCAACCACCACCCGTTCCTTAGAAGTGACTACCCTCTATGAATCCTTATGATAGAATTCCCTGCACCCATGGATGAGCTCGAGGTTGATTAGAGATGGTGGGAATCTAGTTGCTTGTGTGAGGCCACTCTTCTTGATCCTTCAGGCCATATCATTCTTTGGGTTGACCAAAGTGCGTTCCCAAAACTCATCGATGTTTATATGCCCAAGGTCCATATTTGATATCTTGTCCCAATCAGAGGCAATCTTAGAAGTGATTTCTACCTTGTGGAAGAATTCATACTTCATCTTGGCTTTCTCTTTTTCAAATTTTGTTGTTCTCTCACTCTTTCATGCCCTCTTAGTCTTTTCCATATAACCTGCATAAACAACACGTAATGAATCAAACTCAATCAAATTAGTTTAATTAAGAGATCATAAATCATCATAATCATACCAAATGCCAGAAAGAAACATTAAAATTAGCAATTTGAGGAAGTTTTTGGCATTTTGCAGGTTTTGAAGGTTTACGGGTTGAGGACATGTGGGTGCCACAGGGTTGTGGGCCGGACAAATGCGAGCGCCAGATTGAACGATGCTAGTGAGACAACACCCTGCATGTGGAAACCCGCAACAAGCTTTCCACACCACACAAATACTCATTAACCTTGAAGCTCGTTAATTTGGCATGTGGGAAATGGAGATTCTAAGGCACAAGGTACAAAATGAGTTCACATTTTCAAGAAATGTGCCCATGTGGGAAAAGTGATTGCGGAAGCCATCAAGTTAGAAGCCAAACAGGTTTGCACCATGAAACAACGTGGTTAAAATGACCTCCCACATTCGGCTTCCCGCAACCGAATTTCCATGAATTCTTAAAGATTTAGTGAAATTTCAAGTTGACCTATTTAAGCACGTGAGGAATTTAATGGCCTAAGGTTTATGTCCTAATCATTCAATATCCAACCCATTTTGACCCATGTGGAAACTTGCAATGCGAAAGCCATCATGTCAGAAACCAGAAGTGCCTGTGTTGCTAAATGGCATGGTGTTAACGACATCCTATGCATGGCATTCCGCACACGACATCCTACACACAAATTCCTGCAACGACAAGGGACTTAGCATAATTTAGGTTCGTTCAATTTAGCATGTGGGATAATGCCAATATTTTTAGGTCGCATCATTTAGGGCCTCCAAAACAAAAAGGAAAAAATTGAAGTGGCAAATGCCACGAGCGATCGTGTTGATACTCTGGGACATACACCACAACATTCCACACACAAGGTTTCACAAGATGTAGGTTCATTCAATGTGGAAGCCACTGCCCTCCAAGCCGATTTTTGGCATGACAGGGACGAAGTCCCACAACACATTTTCCGTTTGAGGGTTTCGACGTTTAAGTTCAAAGTTTTAATGATTTTAACCAATACAAACCCTATCCTATGTCAAAATTCTTGATGAAATGCGAGTGAATGCAGACTCATAGACTCATACATGGTTCAGATGGAGCGAAGACCACAACAAACACAACAAAATCAACTTGCAGGAGCAAGCCAAATAAACAAATTCTCAAGGTAAAAATGAATGAAGCAACCTTCCAATTTATAGGCGCTAACCATTTATGACTCAATAAATGTGGTAGATTTCTTGAATAACGTGCAAACCCTAAAAAGCAGCGACACAAGATGTGGGAGCCGAACCTATGCGAAAAAGTGACATGTGAAAGCCGAGGTTATGCAAGGAAATGGAATGCTAAAGTTGAAGCTTTGCGGCCAAAGACTTGCGGGAGCCAAAGACAATGACGCCACCATTGTGAAATTCTGCAAACCAAATTCCACAAGTGGCAACCTGCATCAAAAATTTCGCTAACGGCTTGAAAGACTCTAGCATCCGCCACATGACATCCCGCCTATGGAAACCCATACGAAAACTTCCGCAAAAGGACACTTAGCCAATTTAAAATTTTTTCAAGGGGTGCTCAAAATTTCGAGGGCAACACAAACCAAATGCCAAAAAGTGAAGGAAAAAATAAAAGCAAACGAACGTGGGAAAAGCCAACGCAAAGACGAAAAGAAAAGAGGGGGTCCCTATTTTGCAGGGCGTGTGCGAAATGCACAACAATATATATTTGTGCAACTTATTGTTATGTAGTGGCATATAAAGACATTCATTTGTGCAGTTAATTCATATGGGATCATAATGAGAAAATCAAGAGAATGAGGAGCATTCACTCTAGGAACATTTCAATTTGGAGCTTAAGTGGAAGCTTAGCTTGCATCAAAATCATGTAGGCCATCTACAAGTTTGTGCATACTATCTACAATTATTTGCTCAAAGTCATAATGTCGGCCTAAGAGTGGGGTTGGTCTAAGAGAACTTGACCCTAGCAACCTACCAACTTCCCTATTGGTATTTTTAAATTACCATCATCCTTATAGGCATTCAAATAATTGAGATTAAGGCAAAGTAGTTTCCAAGGATCTATAATCTACTAGGTCAAGCCCATGAGTTACAAATCATTTTTGCATAGCAAAACATTCTCTTGGCGCTTGGGTTCAATCTCAAGGAATTCAAATCTGACCCACAAATATTCTTAGGATAGTTCAAAACCCATCAACAAATTGGGAGCATTCACTTTTGTACCTTGCAACTAGATTCTTTGCAGGATTAGTATTAATCCTTCATTATTGTTCCCAAAGCTAACAATATGGTCCCATAGGGGGGCTTGGGCATCTATTTTCATGGAGCTAGAGGTCTCATGGGGAAAAATAATTATGCTACAAGATTAATTGGAATCTTTCCCTAAAAAATAGTAGCCCCTACTTTTTAGGTCTGCGGATTTCAGTTGGTGAAATTGAGGTGGGGCTAAAAATTTCCCCTATAGCTTAGGAATTTTTCTGCCACTTGTCTATCATTTAAAATTTAAAATTCCTATTAGAATATAAAAATGAGAGAATTTTTATTTATTTATTAATTTTTATCAAAACACAACATTTCATTCCTTAAAATTTGGAGCTTAAAATTTTAAGCTGAATTGCACTATTAAAACCATGAGATCACTAGCTTTAAAATATTCCTAAAAATCCTCAGTAGCACCCACTGAATTTTTTTAGGAAGCCCCCCTCCATGGGACCTTACCCTAAGTGCACTGTCCTTCTCATTTAATTTCTAAAAATAACATTTTAATTTTTTGATCCAACTCCTTAATTTAATTAAGATTAATTGTATGATTATTAATTGAATTTATTTAATTAACCTAAATTCATATAAAATGATCTTATTTCCTTCCTATTATTTATAAAATTATAAATTGTTTATTTATTGTTAATATATTTATATTATTATTAAGATTATTTTTATATATTGTAAGCAATCGTACTGAATGAAAATAATAATTGGTGAATCGCTGAAGCCAAACTTGAACTGACAACATAGATGAAATCTATTCATGTAGTTGGTCAAATATGAGAACTATTTGCCTTTGTATTTGCTTATCCATCCCTTTTCCCTAGGTCCTTGCATCATTCCAATATTAGTTGAATAAGGAAATGACACAATTGGGTAGGAAAGTAACGAAATGTGGGACGATCGGAAAGGTTTGGAAGAAAGGGTATATGGTCATGAAAGGATGAAATGTTGGAAAGTTGTGTAAATTTAGAAAAATAAGTACAGTCAATTGGATAAAAGAAATTATGTGAAGATGCTTCAACAAAAGGGAGAGAAATTCCTCCCCATAAAGCAAAAGTCCCTCTACTTGGTATAGAAAGAGATAAGATTCTCAATACTGAACTCTATAACCAATCAACTCTTTTTTCCATTCAACTTTTTTTGCTTAGTAAGAGATAAAGAAGAAACCAATCAAATAGGTTAAATTGTTGTTCTTGAGAATGATAATTGTAATTTGTGTTTCTAATAAGTGATTATGTTTCTCTAATTGCTTATTATTTCAATGAGTGCACAACCAATGCAAATGAATCCAAGGTTTGATTAATTTATTAAGTAAATAGAAGGATTAAGCATGTTATGTTGTTGTCCCTTTCTCTCCTCCCATTCAGAAAAAGTTTAGCGAATCCCTCTTGTAACATCTTCAATCTCAAATCTATATGCTTTTAATAATAATAAGCAAAACAATTTTTTGATACATGCTATTTTCTAAAACTTTTTGTTAGTTCTATTCAATTTAACATGTGTGACAATATCATATAAAATCAATTTAAAATTGATTTTATTGATATGTTCAATTATTACTCATTCCCTTGTTGATATTTAATATCAAGCTTTAACAAGTAAGTGTAGCATCCTCAGCATCATCTCACATGGGCAACTAATATGGCTGCCGAAATTTACAGAGGAAAGTGTGAAGCATTGCTAGAGTCAAGTTGAGGTAGGCAGGAAGCTGGAAACCAAAAGACCTGTAATTTTCTTTTAAAATGGCGCAATGTGGGTTAACAATGACAAGGAAATTGGTCCAGGATGGCGTCTTATTCCACACATATGCTGCATATGAGAGGGCAATTTATGTAAGAATCTTTCACTAGTCTAGACTTCGGTACCTTGGAAAGCAGAAATGCTGAATGCACAAAGCTAAGCATACCAAGTGACCTCATGAACAAAAGCAACTAGATAGTAACATGGGGATTAAAAAAAAGAGTTCAAAACCCCAGAGGAGATTTATCGGGGAGATGAGCAACTAGATGGGAACACTTGTCTCCATCTTGCTTCCTTATAAGGAACTCGAGAGGCAAAACAAAGAGTAGACCGAGAAATTGGGTTAGGCAATTTGACAAATGTCACTATCTCATGGACCTATGGATTCATTAAATTTGTAGTGAATGGGGAAGTATACGAGGAAGAGGTATACGAAGAGCCTTGAGAAGTCCATAAACAATAAATCAAACCATTTAAACCGATTAGTTATCCAACGAACAAGCGCATAAGCCCCCAAAAATAAACATTGGTGAATTACTTTGCAATTTGCATAGGTAAAAACCTTGGTGAATCCAAGAAACGGAGCACAGAGGTCTCTTTGAATCAAAGAGAAGAAATCTCTCAAATTGGGTTTGAGATTATTGCCTCCAAATAAGTCTAATATATACCTCTTATGTTTTAGAAGAATTCTAATTGCTAATTAACAAAAAAATTGAATTCAATTTGTAAGCTCAAAAATCAAATTAAAAGAGTCTTTATTCATCTACAAACGAACGAACTTGTCAATTATTTTTGCTCAGGCATAGTGAGTACCAACTACCAATTGAAGAATCCTTTGAGAAATCTTATTGATACGAAAAAAACACTAGCTAATGCTGTATTTAAAAGAAAAATCAGCTAGTATTCTACTCAGTTCTGCACTTTGTAGCCTTGAGAGTGTGTTATGTCTCCAACACGAGGCCATGTTTGGGCACAATGCTGTCACCATGTTACTGGTATAATGATGGGCTATAGATCAAGTTGTGCCAGTTGTTTGCAGAGTGGACAAGAAATCATGGGACAGTTCCAGACTGCCAAGGACAGGCATCATTGGTTGATTGCACCAAGGCTTGTTTTTTCATGCATAGTTCCACGCTCAACTCCAATGATTTCTCTGTGCCAATTTATTAATTGTTTTGGCCACCATTCTACATTTTTGCTCTTTGATTCATAAGGTAGAGATATACGATGCTCTTATTCTGTGTTTCTTTGTGTTGCAGATATTTGTGTCAGCTTCAGGGTATAAGTTTCATGTGAACTGACTTGGGGTACTTCTCCTTAAGCTACCTTAAGAGCAAGCAGGTAGTTCATTACCTCTGTAAATGACACATCTTTAAAAAAAAGAACTTGAACAACCCCCACTTCCTCCACTTTAATTCCTTATACGGAGAGATAGGCCAAAGCATAAAAAAAAGTTTCCACAACATATAAACCTGAAGCTTGAAACATCTTAAAAGAGAGCTGCAAACCATAAGGTCAAAGCATAAATTAGTTCTTAAAATCTATAGATGGGCCAAAGTATTAAAAAACGTTTTCCACAACATATATTGTCCTATTCACTAAAGAAGAACCGATTAGGGTCAAAGAAAGAATAATCGATTACGGTCAAAGAAAGCACAGAATCTAGTGTACATTAATAGCTCACTTTGCCTTCCATGTTAGAGCTTAGGTACAGGGAGGGTCCTTCAGTAAAATGAGATCAAATTTCACTTGATGGAGAAGCTGTAGCCTTGGTGGAAATTTCACTTGATGGAAAAGCTGCAGTCTTGGTGGATAAAGTTGTTGAAGCAGATGGTCTCAGTGATTTACCCTCAGTTCTACTACTAACAAAGGAATCTGAGTTTGAGAGTGATGAGTATTTGGAGAGCATCATAGCCGAGGACCTAGAAATGGATGACATACAAGTATAAACAATAGATTTCTGATTTCTGATTTTTGTTTTTTTATGCATATCAGTCTATCAGACTATCAACATTTATGAATTTCAATATGCTGTATCAAATATGTAATATGAACTCTTCGACTCTTTGACATTTGTGTGTTTAAACTTTAAAGTTAATGTTAAACTTCACTAATATTCTTGTTTTTGAAATTCAATGTTATGATATTTTAAATTTTAATGTCTTAACAAATGAATAAATTAATAAATTATATTAAAAAATGACTTCTCCAAATACCCCCATTTCCTATTTTGAAAAACAAATCTCCCATATCACTATCAGTACCTCTCTCCTGGCAACCATATCTTACAAGCTATGTTTCACAGTGTTTCCAAGACAGTGACAGCAGCAAACAGGGGGACATGTTTCAGGTACAGCAGGGGCTGAGAAGGCCTTTTTGGGGGATGGAAGCAAATGCAGGTTCGTGTTTCAAGAACAGCAGGGGACAGTAATTTAAGAGTAGGGAAAATTTAAAAATACGGGAAATTTTTCACCATATTCATTATATAATCATATTACAAATTCACATGACATACCCAATATAATTGAAAGTCTATAATTTCGGGGCATCTTAAACATCATATGAAATATAAAGACACGTCATTGAAATTGTTTACATTCTGCATCAAGACCAGAAACAATAAAAAAAATCAGTTGAAGAGTTGCAAAAGATGAAGTTCTATGATGACTGATGGATGCTTTTTATAGTCTAATATATGTATCATGTCCAATATGTGGATATTCTAAATAGATGTTAACTACAATCAGGACACTATAATAAACGTTGGTGATATATATATATCCAGCAATCTACCAGGGAATAAAGCTTCCATTTTTCCTTTGACTGGCGAGACAGATTTAATAAGAGGTTGTGTCCACAAACTCCTTAATGATGTAGAGATGAGAGAAAACTGATATAGGATATCGTAAAGCGATAGAAAGCTAAAACTCAACTAGTTATCCTATTTGAAATGAATTCCTTCTGCTATTTCAATTTCTAAAATGTCCCTAATGTTACTACAACTTAAAATTGACCAATAATGCAAATGACAACACCAAATGAGCTTATGGTTTTTGTATCTCAAATGATAGTGCCAAATTAATCTCTTCTTTTTCACCTTGAAAACTATCATCTGAGACTCTTTCATAACACCCATCCCCATTATCATCCGAAGATGATGACTCGTTCTCCCAATTTTGCTTCTTGTCCTGATCAGATTGGAATTCATGGTTGAGGCCATCCACGTGCTGCTTCCGCCCTTTGGCTTCTATACAAGAGAATTCCTACGCACGGCCATCTGCACATTCTGATTCACAGAAATCTCTGTGAGCTCTGGAATTTCATAAATCTTCCTGTAAATAAAAAAAACAAAAAGATTTCAAAGTCTTCAGTTCCTAAAAGACTGCGCTCTTTTTGAAACGACTCCTGGAGTTTCAGAAGTAATTGTCAGTGAAGGTGTGCCTTAGATAAATGTGTCTTGGACTTGTACCCAAATTCCACATATAACCTCCCACGCTTTCCGTGTTTTCTGCATTTGTTCAAAAATTGCACCTTGCAATGGTCACATTTACCATACATTCTTATTCCCATTCCTACCATAATATCAGCCTCATCTGGTTTCAGTGAATAGGATAAGGATAAAGGAAAAGGTGAAATCTGTCTTTTCCACGAAAAAGCCCAGCTTAAGCAGTAAAATAACTAAATTTTGAGAGCAGGGTTGTTTGGTAGCATATAATGAATGAGAATCGTCCTCTTCAACTTTTCTATACCGCTTTTTCAGGTCCAGGAATATGACGACGCTTATAATTTTGGCTCTCTCTCATGGAACAGAAATTACGAAACTTGTCGTCAATAGACAGAAATAAATAAATAAAACAAGACTTGGCGTCGGGTTTAAGATCGTTAAGTCGTTAGTTTGGCAAAGACTTCTCTAGCCTCTGCTCCAGATTGTTACATGTATTTCTGTTTTCTGCAAGGAAACTCACAGTGCTTTCTCAAACCCGCGCACCTCAACCTCTGTAAATTTTACGTATGATTTCTTCCTCGGAAATAAATTAATTCTTTAAAAAGCTCCCAAGTCTGAAAGAAATTTTGTCAGCGGGTATTTCGATTTCCTAAAAACACGATAAGAATTGAAGCTCAATGTCTGCAAGAATTTCTATGTGTGCAACCGCAGCATATTCCAAGGATAACACAAAATTCAAACTTGCGACCTAAAAATCGTGAAATCAATAGTGGGAAGTATGGAAAACCAACATATTCATGACAAGGGTAGAAGACCAATACCTATACACGTACCTGTACGTACATATCGGGAAGCGCGACAGAAGTTCCGCCCTATTTTATGGAAACTTCGTTCCGCTAAAATCAAATTGCACGCTGATGTAACAACTCACTCTTCACGCTGGCCGGTCCAAGTCAAGGACTCTTTCTCTGGTTTACCCGAGATCCGTGATCGACATTTCAAAGCGTTTTCTGAATATTCGAGCAGTCCGAAAAAATATTCTAATTGGGTTTGCAGGTGGCGTATGATGAAAGCGAATCGAAGCGTGGAAAATATTCGGTGGGTAGCTAGGAAGGTGGGAGGTTAGGGGGTTTGGAGGGTAAACGACAGTGGGCAATAGCGAGAGGCGAAGGATCCGTCCACCTACAGCCAATTCGCGCTATTCGCCTCAAACAAATCTCACAAAGCTTTTTCCTGTTTCTTCTTCTCATCAACCACTCTTTTTCCTTTCTTTTCCCCATTTAAATAAGCAATGAGAGTTCATATGAGTACTAGGTATGGGATTAAACTAGCAATTGCACCTTGGTGTGTAATAGGTGGTATGCCCCACAGGTGTGGCAGGTCAATTAGCAAATTTTTTTTTTTTTTGGGGTCAATTATGAGGGCTTTAAGCAAATGATGGCGTGTGTGCAATTAAAGTCTTGATAGACAAGTGACAACTTCAAATTGACTCTACATTCACTTACATCAACTATATATTACTTAATGTTTGAAATTTAGTCTCTTAAGTGCATCATCTTTGAAATGCACAAAAAACTAAATATATAATTTTTTTATATAAAAAAAATACTCCCTCTAATGTATGTCTCTCTCTATCTTTCTCTTTTCTTCTCTCCCTTCCTCTACCCTATCATTTGTATCCTTCTCTTTCCTCTCTCTTATCTATAAAGAGCAATTGATTTTATGTGTCAGGGGTCACCAGTTAGATTTTAATTGATGAGTTAGACCATTTGATTACACTTTAAGTAGTGTAAGCTTTATGTATTTACGTCTTCTTACCTAAAAATTGACGAGCAAAGTCCTTAGTGTATGACATTAAAAGTTTGCAAGCATATGAGCATATCCATGTGAAGATGTGTGATCCAATTAGTTGTTGATACATCAACGAGGATGGATGTTGAAATAGGTTGACACCTAATAAAGTGGTTATAGCTTTGATAAATCTTGTACCAATGGTAATAGTTTTAATGGAATATTGATTTATTTGTAATTGACATGTATGTCCTTATCTTGATTTTTTAGAGTCACATGCAAGGATTTTTTTAGTGGCAAATAATTCATATCGGCCAATTCGAAATTGGTGAATACATTGCAACTAACGGGGTGACCAAATTACTTGAATTTTACGAATTATCAGTCCAATGCATTTCAATTTGCCATCAATATATTTTATGAGGTATTTATAATTAATAATTTTGTCATAACTACATGCTTTCAATGGTCTAATAGAAACATGTATTAAATCACCCACATGTTTTCCAATACTATTAAAATGATATTATGTATTAGAACATGTTTCACCAACAACATTAAATGTTCACTGCATGTGAGGACCCATTTTTTCAATAGGATTTAAAAATAATTACGTATGAGGACCCATTTCACCAATAACATTAAAAAATAATGGTAAGTGCATAAAGATGAGGGACCAAAAAGGGGTCTTAAGTGGCCACTTTTTTTTTTGAAATCAAGAAAGACTAACCTTGGATGAGAAATTGAAGATAGTTACACTCAAAATTTTAAGATGCAACGAGAACAAGAGTTGTAGTGCTCTGAATCTACTTTCTAAACTACTTAAAAAAAAAAGAAAAATGGTAGAGATCAAGGGGTTGAAAAAGGGGGACCACACAAATTGGTCTTGTTTTTTTAAAAAAAAAACATAACATAGTGTCTAGTGTGGCCCCCCTAAAATGTTAACTTTTTTTAGTATTTCAAAAATCAATTCAGTGAGAAATTAGCTAACACCATTTAGTTTATGCACAATTCTTTTGATAAATTTTTAATGAATATATGATTTTTTGCTAATTTTCAAAGTGGACACATTCTAAAAAAATAGAAAATTGACATGCTGCACCTTAAATTTTTTAAAACTAATCAATTTTTTTTTTAAATGTGTAGAATGAAGTCTAATTTCTAAAAATGTAATTTATTTAAACTTTTGATGAACAATTTAAAAAAAAAAAAGTAAAAAATACCACATTGATTTTTGACAAAAAAATAAATACACTAACAAAAATAAATTAAAGATGAAAACCTTAACATACTCAAACGTGAAAAAAATTACATGGTTAGATAGCTAAATAGAGCTTAACATTATTGTGGTATTTTTTGATGTATGTTGAAATGCGTGCAAACTTGATGGGGAGCATGCTCGAGATCATGTCAATTTTGTTACTATTTGCAAAAACACGCCCTTGGATGTTGAAAAGTCACTCCAAACCTTTGGTTTGCAAGCCCAAGACAAATCCAAGTCAAAGGCTCATAAATTTCCAAACCAAGACATAAAGTGAGCATGTTATAATGTGCTCGTGTTATGTCAAATAAAAACATAACATGTTATTTAGAATTCAAGATTTATGGAAAAACTATGTGAAAATTTTTACATCAATGTTTCAGATCATACTCCATGATCCATCATCAAGATGATAAGCAGATAGAGAGAGAAGTGAAAATGTGAATTAATCTTGAATTCTAACTATCATGGACTGTGGAAACAGAATGATATTAATAACATGTTATGTTTTACTTTGTATATTTATCTCCCTCACATTATGTGATTTCACATAATGCGAGCATGTTATAACACGCTCACACTATGTTTTACTTTGTATATTTATCTTTCTCACGTTATGTGATTTCACATAATGCGAGCATGTTATAACACACTCACACTATGTTTTACTTTGTATATTTATCTCCCTCATGGTATCTCTCCCCCACTCTATCTATCCTTCCCTCTCTCCATCCCTCTATTCTATCTCTCTCCCACTCACTATTAATCTTTCCCTCTCTCCATCCCTCTATTCTCTCTAGATCCGGACGATCGTCGGTTCGATTTCGCGATCGACCTGATTGATCTGCCTGATCCGGATTTTATGATCGAGGGTAACTGGTTGAGGGATCCTTGAGGAGTAGGGTTGAGGGTTTAGCATATAGGATTTAGGGCCTAGGTTTGAGGGATAGTGCTTAAACTTTAGGGTATATGGTTGAGTTTATAGGGTTTAGGGTATTGGGTATAGGGTCAAGGGTATAAGGTTTATACTAGATGATATAAGGTATATGGTTGAGAGTGTAGGGTTTAGGTTTGAGGGTATGGGTTGACAATATTGGGTATATAAGGTATATGATATAGGGTTTAAGGTTTAGGTTTTATAGTTTAGGGTTGAGGGTATTGGGTATAGTATCAAGGGTATAGGGTTTACTAGTTAGGGTATAAGGTCTAGGGTTGAGGGTATGGAGTTTATGGCTGGGGGTTTAATGTATAAGCTTCAAGGCTTGCGGTTGAGGGTATAGGGTTGAGTGTCTAGGGTATGAATTTTAGGGTTTAGGGTTGAGGTTATTGGGTATAGGGTCGAGGCTAGGTGATCCCACATTATTGGTTTACAATTTTTGGCCAAACTGGACACTGAACTAATTTTTTCTAACTAAATCTTCACTTTTGAGAACCTATAGCGACTAAACCATGAGGAATTTGAAGATGATGCAAACTAGTGATTTGTGACATTTTGTTTGTAGATTCTAATTTTTTTTTTTTTCAATTTTTTTGGAATTAAATTGCACTTCTTTTTCCATCTCCTTCAAAAACTTTTTTTTTCAATAAACAACATTTTTAAGGAGTGACACTCACCGTATAACACAACTTTTTTTCCATGGAGGATAAAATTCTATATATTTTTAATTTAGATTTGTAACTACGATATCTAGTGCTTCCAATTGGTTTCATAGTGTTTTATTGAATATTTTTTCCTAAATCAAGTTTTGAAGTCAAACCAATTACAATTTATAACACATAACTTTTTTTGTATGTATCGAAATTCAATTTTTTTTGTTGGATCAAAGACTTCAATATCTGGTGCACTCATATTTTTCATTTTTTTTTATATTCTTCTATTTTTCCATAGGTGCAAATTGGAGAGCTTGCTTTTTGGTGAAAAACCTACATTCACAAGAAATGAAAATAAATATAATAATAAAATAAAATTTATTTAAAATTATACTTTTTGGGAAGCTTATAATAAGGACTACATACTTACAAAAAATAAATTTTAAATGAATTCATTTGATCCCCCAAAAGGTAAATCAAAAGTGGTTTTTTATCAGCATTTTGATAGGTGTGAAGGAGACTCTGTTAGAGGTATGGTTTAAAACTAGCGGGGTTCTATCCAAGGGGGTTTGGTCTAAGGTAGTTTGATCAAACCCTCTTCAATTGGAATTCTTTAAATGAAACTTTTTAAGGCTTAAATCATTATATTTTATAAAAATATGTGATTTCAACAAAAATCAGAATCTCCCAGAAATTGTAAACCAACTTTGTGGGATCACCCAGCTATAGGGTTTACAATGGAGGGTATAAGGTTGAGGGTGTATATAGGGACATATATGAATTATGTGATAAAGGATTTTATCTTACATATAATAATAAAGGGCTTATCCATCATTTTAGTCTTTAGTGGATATATATCAACAAATAAGATTAATATTGAATACAATTGAGGCTAACATTTTGTGTAGTGTTCACAAGAGTCCAACATAGCTATCAAGGTTATTCATTCAAAGCCAACCCAATTAGTTTACAACTTTATTTGTTCTTCCTTCTTATGATAAATGCTGATATGAAAATATTTGAGGTAACTAGACCACCTTTGGTGTTGATCATTCTACAAAATTTCTTATATTTATATAAAATTAAGAGGCTCATGATTGATGTGAATATCAATGTCTTTCCCAAAGATATAGTAATTTCATGTTATTTGCATGCTTGAATAATGTATATGAATCCTTGTCATGCATGGGGTGTCTATAAATAGCATTAGATAAAATCTCACTACATGTTAGGAAATTAGATGACCACATTGAGGACCAAAACTACTCCAAGTACATATTTGGAGTCATCAACTTCAATTTCAAAGGACTAGTATACCCATTTGAAAAATCCATTTGGATTTGAAGGTATTATTTCACACATCTAATCACTCAATGGTAACTTGGTGGTACCCAATATGTAGTGAAAATATTAGCCCCCTTAAGTTGATTGAAGAGGCTATCAATGTAAGGAGTTGGATACTTCTATTCACCCAAGTTATCTCTACTATTTGATACTTCTATTCACTAAACTTATCTACCTACCTAAATATTTTACTCTTTGCTCACTCATCCCATGGACTGTCATTGTGGGTGTAGTGTTGTATATTGGTTCAATCTCTTAAAAAAATAGTAGATATCAAACTTTTTTTACTTCCACTTTAATAATGAATTGTAGATCCTTCCCATTCACCCACATTTATGAGTGGACTAAGAGTTCCTTGTCCTCTTCAAGGAGCACTTCCAAGTTGAGGGTATAAGGTATAGGGTTGAGCTTTTAGGGTTTATGGTTGAGGGTATAAGGTATAGGGTCAAGGGTATAGGCTTTAGGGTTGAGGGTATAGGGTTGAGTGTATAGGGTATAGGGTTTAGGGTTGAGGATATAGGGTATGGGGTTGAGGGTATTGGGCTTACGGTTGAGGGTATAAGGTATAAGGTTTAGGGTTGAGGGTATAAGGTATAGGGTTCAAGGCATAAGGTTGAGAATATAGGGCTTAGGCTTTAGGGTTGATGTTTTGGGTATAAGGTAAACGATATAGTGTTTACGATTGAGGATATTGTAATCCATTATTTCCATAAGTCTTAGGAAATTATTTAAAATCAAATTTAAATATTTATTTTGTCTTAAGGCCTTTCATTTCAAAAGGGGAGAGAGTTAATATTTAATTTAAGAGAGCTTGTTAAAATATTTTTATCAAAAAGAGTGAATATTATGTCTATGCCAAGGTGTAGAAAACAATGTTTTCACATGCAAGGGAAAAGAAGCAAACTCAAAGGTAAACACCAAGTTATGAGGAAAGGTGAAGAAAAGAGAAACTCTACATTACAAAAGGAAAGGAGGGAAAACATGTCAAAATAGGTTTAACTTTTCCTAATCTCGAGCTCATCTCTCAGTCTTCTAGGGTTTCATAAAAATGACACCGCTTCTCTGCAAGTTGAGCAACCATCAATGCTTCCAGTTCATGGAGTTTATCAAGGGTGAGGCTAGGAATTGGATCTCTCATGAGGACAAAGAGTTGCAAGGCCTTCATCTACTAGTTATAGTTTATACAGCTCATGCAAAGAAGGTCGATTAGTTTATACCCTATGTAATCTCTTTTCCTATATACATGCACCACATCTACTATGAAAGTCATGTTGTTAATCTTCTCTCTCCCGTGCATCTTTTTTTTGAAATCATTCATGTTGTATATTGTAATAAATACAAAAAAGGGAGAAGAGTATTAGTGCTATAGAAAGCTATGAGAACATAAAAACTATACACTGAGATCTTTATGGTGCAAATGGAAAAGTTCTAATATGATCAATTGTATTAAGATAGTAGAAAAAGGGGATAGAAGCCTTCAGTTCAAAGCAACACTATGGCCGTTGACCTTTAAACATTGTACTACTAGCATATGACTACGTTTTGGCACCCTTCACTACTGAATTTGACACCATTTTCTGACGAACGTTCGTTAGTGGTTCGACAAATCTTTGTCGGAAAAGCGACAAAATGACGAAAAAAAATTTGTCGCTATTTTTTTTATCGCACATCCGACGACAAATTAAATGTCGAACTAATGGCATAGATTCGTCAGTTGTCCACATCATAAAATGACTCGGATGTTCGTCGGAATATCGACGGAATGGGCATCAAAAGAACGCCTGAAGTTAGTCGCCATTTTGACAAAATGGGCAAGTATTTACGACGAAGCCTTCGTCGCAGCTAAGCAACTTCGTCGAGCCTTTATGTGATTCATCGGTGTCGTTCGTCAAAATTGCGACGAAATGGCCAAGGAGTTACGATGAAGCCTTCGTCGCAGCCAAGCAACTTCGTCAGACCTTTTCTGTGGTTCATCGGTGAACTGCATCGAAAGTGCGATGAAATGGCCAAGGAGTCACGACGAAGCCTTCGTCACAACCAAGCAACTTCGTCAGACCTTTTCTATGGTTCGTTGGTGGACTTTTTCAAAATGGCGACGAAATGGCCAAGGAGTCACGACAAAGCCTTCGTCGCAGCCAAGCAACTTTGTCGGACCTTTTTTGTGGTTCGTTAGTGGACTTTGTCGAAATTGCGACGAAATGTACAAGGATTTACGACGAAGCCTTCGTCACAACTATAGCAACTTCATCGGACCTTTTCGGTGATTCGTCAGTTGTGTTCGTCGAAATTTCGATGAAACAATGCAATTCTTTTTTAAAAAAATATTTGTTGAAATGTACCATTGGTAAGAGATCAATCATGTCACGTCCCTTCGTATTCAAATCTCGGGCAATTATTTTATTCGGTCATTTTCCATGTTTATTAGACACCTGTTGAGACATCATGTAGTTTTTCCGACACCTTGAGTCTCTTCGACAGTCAATATTACATATCGCTTTGGTGTCACACAGTCTCATCGATGTTTTGAGTCTCACCGATAGCCAATAGATCATATGTCGCTATGGTGTCATGCATTCATACCGACGTTCTGATTCTCCCCGAGAATTATTCCTTCGGTCTTAAGTGTATCGCTACGATTCTCACCAATGATAACTTATCGCTGTGACTTTGGGGGTCGTCGGGACTTTCCTTCGACTACTTAATAGCTTACAATCAAACTTGAGCTTGAAATCAAAATTGAGCTTGAAATTACAAAACAAAATATCATGCCAATTAATTTTACCATTGCTATTCCAGACCTTCAACTTATGGCAGAATAAGTACCAAATTTCTTGAGCATAAAAACATTAAAAAATAATATGTTTGATAGTTTCTCGAGTCCTACAGATATTGCAGATTTCAACACTTTCATGGTTAGATTTATAGGGATCTATCTTTTTCATTAATGTAGAGGTAGGTAAAGGAGAAATAATTATAATTGTAACACTATTCATAGTCCAGTAAATTATGTTCGTAATTTGTGTTCAATGGACCTCAGTTTTATCATTATACTGCCCATCTAATACCATATTTTAATCCAAGGTTCAACTATCTCAGATCTAAAGAAGCACCTTCAATTAACCATTTAAAGTACTATAAAATAAGGTAAGACTTTACTTGAGAAAGACTACACTTGTAGGGATTAAAGTTCTCGCAAATCATCATGATTTATTGGCACACAAACACAACCTACAACATATGAAGTAATGGATGACTACAAGTTAGTGAAATGGTCCTTAATATGTGAGTGATTTTTCAAATTGATTGGTAGAAAATAAGGTTACAAACAGAGCTACATGAAAAATTATGAGGACACCCACCGAATCATCAAAAATAGATGAAAAGTGCAGGAAAAAAGTCGAGCTACATCTCTAGGGCCTAAAAAAACACATGCAAGAAACATAAAAAGAACAAAACCGGGCTTTTTGGATGAATACAAAAATGGTGCCCCCAAATAAGTGATTCCACATGCTTTCAACAGACCATTAATAAAGACATTAAGAATATTTTAGTCTTCCTCTCAGAAATTAACTACTTACAAACAAACCTGTAAAACCAATATTATATACCTCCATTTCTAGCCAAGGGTAGGTTAAGAGAAAAAAAATTTTAAATGCAATGCCTAAAAAATATCAATGTGTGTAGGTTTGTATTATCAAAATATCATTTCACTACCCAAGGAAAATACCAAAGTGATGTTTTTAAATTTCCCCAATCTTCACATAGGTTCTCGTGATTGTTATTACCATGCATATACAAAGCATTATTCGAGCTCTAAAATATTCAAATATTAAGGATTTTAAGTAGCTATAAGATGAAAGTTGTTGTTTAGACATAATCCATTATCTTTTACATATCTTTATTCACTCCTAGCTTTAGATAAATTTGTGTAAATGAGATAAATGTGAATCTTTATGACAAAATAAAATTCTTAAAAGGAGGGGGAGAGAGCAAAGGTAGGGGGCAAGAGAATGCTTGAATGTATAACAAAGTATATCATTTTGATCATTATAACAATGAAATGAATCTTAAGTTTGTAGCATTAATATCATTTACAACATTTGTGATCAAGAATGAATGTAAGTAGAGAAACCTTTGCATACCTGTAGATGGTACAAAATTTCATAGTTAAGTCGAAGCCTCCCATCAACAACAAGATCCAAATATCCGTGTATCTATCTCAATCGAGCCTCTAAACCCTTTAGAGCTGTCAATTTTTCCACTAACCTATTATGCACAAAAGTCAAATTTTAGAGTTATGTCACCACTAAAAACAGAAGAAACAGAGCTTTGAAACCAAATCCACACACAACATAATGTGGTATTCATACAAAGCCATAAAAACAAACTAAACTAAAAACATTGGAATGGAAACAACTTCAAATTATGATGCATAGCATGGATTCAGGGTATAAAGAATCATTTTTCTACCACCATAGTGAAAAGTTAGCACTTTCTTTCATCTTTGCATATTGGTTTGATGCTTCAAACGATGCATTTCTTATATTGAAAAAGTACATTACCTTATTGAGCTTCTCTTTGTTTCAAGAATAGTTTAATATTCTCTACTTAACAGGGCCAACCACGTGACAGTGGAAGCTCATTTCCCTCCCCCCCCCCTCACATCACTCTCAATTCCCCATACCCAATCATATAACATTAATCATTCATTCATCCATTACTAACATATAAAATTCATTCATCCATTAATAACATATAACATTCATTCATTAATATATAACATTCATTAATTAACATATTCACATTCATTCATTAACA
>VDFB02000015.1:21656791-21704406 GCA_007258455.2 Sequoia sempervirens
TTACTACTTAGAGTTGGACTAAAAGAACTACAAATATTATGTCATGTTATTCCTTCTTCTAAAATATTCTCTATACTAATTAGCTAGAACACTTTAAAGTACTATCTTTAGTTGTACATCAATGTATAAAATATAGTCATGATAAATGAGTGGTCACAATTTTTTCATAATTCATACAAACCCATTGTAGAATTTAGTCACTTTACACTAGATACTTGCATGTCAACTATAAAGGAACCTCCATATGAAGTTTAAATACACTCATAAGGTATATTAGAAATAGTTATTTGCACAAAAATAAATGAAATGGAAAAAGGATAAAAAAAAAGAAAACATCATCATTCATCCCACCAAAGAAAAATGAAGATCAAATAGTACAAAATCATACAAAGTAATGTCATTGGTGATATTCTTATTGATCCTAAAAATCAAAATAACATATACATGAAAGAGTTCCTTGTTTCAAAATATTTGAAGCCCAATTCATACATTCATTCTAGAGTTTCTATTAAAATGGAAAATGGACTTTTAATTCATACATTGGGTTATAGTATGTTACCACTAAGAGTTGGGCCAAAATAAGTGCATATATTATGTTATGTTATTCCTCTTCTAAAAGATTCTTTATACTACTTGGCTAGAACACTTGAAAGTGGTACCTTTAATTATACATCAATGTATAAAATATAATCACGATAGACAAGTTGTCACAATTTTATATAATTCATACAAACCCATTGCAAATATGACACTAACACCAAATACTTGCATACAAAATCTAAAGGAACCTCCATATTGTTGAACACCCAAAATAATGAGAGGGGGGGTGAATCAATATTCTCTTAAACCATTCAAACATTAAACATTCAATCACCACAACATATTGAACTACAATAAAGAAAGAAAGCATGAAACATCAACAACACCACATAACACATGAACACTAGGATTTTTATGTGGAAAACCCAAAATGGGAAAAACCACAGTGAGGATTAGCTTACAATATATTATAAACAGTTATAGTATATTTACAAAAGTGCTGACTGCGGATGGACTCACTATCCAAGTGGACTCACTACCCACTAAGAAAAAGATAGAGAGATTGTGGCTCACAACCTATTTTGAACTATTACAATTGCATCTAACATATGCATGAAATAAAGTTCCAATGAAGCTCAACAAGTTGAATTTACATACTTCATCTGATTATGATCTAACACTCCGCTTTCCTCTGCATTCACATCACTTTAATATTATACTCAACATTCACAAATTGAATTTGTAATAATATGATAATATTTGCATGTAGGACACTCACAACATTCATCATTCACACCAAAACACCAAAAAATATCTAACATATATATTCGCTTCAAGCATAATATCAATTAGGTCGGTCTAATTAGATGTAACACCCAAAATATAACTTGTTGGCTCCAAAAAATTTCATACACACCTCATGCCGAAATAAAAAACTCAAAACAACTTGAAATAGGTTGGCATGGACCTAATAGATCCCACATAATACCACAACACTTATTTAACCTTCGTATACCTTCAAACTGATTAGCTTGACACCGCTGAAGACCTAATACCAAAATCCTTCAACTGTGTATCCACATTCAGACATGTGGACCTCAAAACTCAAAGCCAACTAGAATTCATATGCTATTGCCATTTTTCAACATATCCTCAAAAGCATAAAGCCAAAAACTTATTTGTTGAGAAGTGCAGACTCTTCCACTCAAATCCATTATATAGGAAATAGCTGTAAACTGCCAGACCAACATTTTGTTACTTAGATCTCTTAAACCAAAAGCCAAAACATGATGAAATTATGGAATTAGATACTTCTAACAACCAACAAAATTATGTTAGAAGCATAGAGTGAAAAATTCATTCGCGGACTAGTGTGGACCCAAAAAAAAATTCTCTATCACATTGAATTAACATAATTGACACAACCAATTTCCAACACAATTGACTTCACTGAATCAAACTATCTTGCAAAAATTTATTTCAAAAACACTCAAAAACCTATTAGAACCAACCAAAATGATCTAAACCAAAGTAGTCACACCAAGATGCAATATTGACATCAATGACAACACTACAACACAGTAATATACCTTGTGCTTATCCCTCATGCTCATGTTTCCAACAAAAAAATCAATGACATTCTTCCAACATATATGAAGTTGAAATAGATATTCAAGAGGCATATTAGAAATAGTTATTTACATAAAAATAACAAAAACAAGAAAATGGTCAAGAAAATCAAACATCATCATTCATCCCACCAAAGAAAAATAAAGATACAATACTACAAAAGTATACACAATAATGTCATTGGTGATATATTCTTATTGATCCTACAAATCAACATAATATATTCATACTAATACCGAGTGTTTTCCTGCTCCTCTCTCCTACTCCTCTGGTTTGAATTGTCTACGCACATGGTAGAATTTTCTTCGGGGATACCCCATGACCCCCCTCCCTTGTCCTCTTCTGACTAGATTCTTGCAATGACACATGTTGTTTCGACAAACTTAGGGGGGCTCTCATGTGTTGTTCGTTGCTGGTGATCCTATGATTCATTTTCTGCATGTTGTAGATGTGCTAGTGATCCCTGTCACTTCGGTTTTAAAGGGGTGGAAGAACATGTTGACTAAGACTTCCAATCCTTGCCCTGAGGTGGAGATCTTTGTCTCGAGTACTAAATTCTCTATCCCTGAAGCTATTAGTGATAGGATTGTTTCATCCATGGAAAATGTGGTGGTGGGAAAATTCTTCTCTTTTCACCCTACTATTGATATGATAAGAAGATGGGAAACTGCAAAATGGCGCCTAAAGGGTAGCATGGTTGTCTGCACCATGGTTGGTGGACTCTTCCTTTTCAAGTTCATAGCTGAGGAGGATTTTATTTTAGTGCTCTCTTCGAGTCCCTGAGTTTATGGGAAACATGGTAGGTATTTGTGCCACTGGAAACCGAGACTTGACCCTACTATCAATCTCAAAAAGTTGGCTCCTGTGTGGGTATGTCTACGAGGACCACCCTTGGAGTACTAGGATGATTCTGTATTTCAAAGTATTGGTAATTATTCGGGCCATTTCATCACCTCAGACTCCATTACCGGATCAAAATCTAGGCTAGTGTTTGCATGTTTATGTGTCAACATTGAAGCTTTGTTCCAAATTTGGGTCCTGGACTCAATAGGTCTACTATGAAAATGTTGTGATTTATTGCAAAAAATGTGCTAAACTTGATCAGCTTATTTAAGATTGTAAGTCCTTAGTAAAACATAACCCCGACCCTAGTGAACCATTGACGGATGACCTCACTAACAACTACCCTTTTGAGTCTAATATTCTTAAGATCATTGATTCCCCAGCTAAAGCTGGGCTTGCTGATTTGGTGATCGTAGAGTTTCAGTTATGAAAATGGTTTATGTTGATTTTGCTTCGATGCTAAGTGGGTCTTCTCCCAATAGTGTTTTGGTATGCAAGTCCCCCTCGTTACCTATCATTGAGGTGATTGGGGAGCCTTTGGTTGAAATGGAGAAGATTCAATCCCCTAAGCTTAAGGATATTGAGGAAGGTGAGTTATGGGATGAGGTAGTGACTAAGGAGACAACTGGTCTTGGACAGATAGACATGGCTATCTTACCCTAGGTTCAAACCACGAAAGAAGAGTTTTGGTCAACTCCTAAGAGGAAGGGTAAACAAAAGAAAGCAGATGTGGGAGGTGATTTTGTTGGAATAATGAAGAAGAACATATCATTATGTAGCTTTTGTGTTTTCATTGATGTCACCATGTTATATGAGTTGCAACTGCAAGTTTAAGTTCTAGCTTGATCTAGTATTCTGAACTGGTATGCAATCATTATTCTTCGGTATTTTGGTCCACAATCCTCTGCTAATGAATATCATAACTTGTGATTTTAGGAAATGGTTTTTGGGTGTTAGAAGCTTGTAAATTCAGAATCTCATGTGCTCAAGTGCTCATATGGCGAGTTGGCATTATTTTGTTGTTGCATGTTGTTATTAGGTCTATCTTTGGCCGACCTAATGGATAGTCGATGTTGTGATGAATTAATTTTGTGTTGTGGATGTATTTGTGACCTATCTTAGGTCCATGTCAACATGTTGTTGCGTGCTACATGCTTGAATTATTTTTGGAAAGATTTTGTACAAGATTGAAGTTGACTGTTAATCTTTTTGGTGAATAAAGGATGCATCTAATTAGGCTGATCTAATTGATGCTTACAGATGAATCAAATATATATATTGGATAGTTTTGAGATTGTTGTTGTTGCGAAGTGTGACATAGAAGAATACAAATATGTGAAGATGATGAAGTGTGTAAAGTCAACTTACTGAGCATCAAAGGAACTGAATCATCACTTGTTAGGTGTAACTTTATCAGTTCATTTTCTGGCTGTAAGCCATTTCTATATTGTAATATCTTTATAGCCGATTGAGCCTCCCTTTTGGGCCGGTGAGGAGTCACGGCAATGAGCCACCCTTTGTAATATCTTATAACCCGGTTATACTATATTGTGAGCTAATCCTCAGCGTGAGTTTCCGTGGAACATGTAAAAATCCTGGTGTTCATGTGTTGTGTGCATTTATGTTCTACTAATGCTCTTGCTCATTCTTACTGTTATATGCATTGTGTGCATTTATGTTCTACTAATGCTCTTTCTCATTCTTACTGTTATATGCATTGGTGTAATTGGATGGTGCTTGTTCAATAAGTTTAAGAAGACATTGATTCACCCCCCCTCTCAGTATCTTGGGTATTCAACAATTGGTATTAGAGCTTGGTTCCTATGAAGAAGCCTAGCATCTTAAGGAAGATCTTGAAGATTGAACAAATGGATGCTAACGAGGAACTCCAGACAACCCTTGAAGATATTGATAAGGCTGAAAATGAAAACAAAGATTTGAAAGAAAATCTTGATGAGGCGAATGAATGCATCCATAAATTGAAAGAGCAATTGAAGAAATTCAAAGAAAGACATAGAGAAGTGAGCAACTAAAACAAGCAAATGAAGAGATCACCAGATTGAAGGTGCAAGTGGAGGAAAATAAGAGAATTGAAGATTTTCTGAATATAGTGGTGCAAAGCAAGATTGATGAATGCACTAGGATTGAACAAGAAGTGGTAAACCTGAGAACAGATCTGGAAAAATAAAAACTATGTGAAGATAAGTTCAAAACAAGCTCCACCAAGCTTGATGAGTTGATTGTAGGAAAAAAACCATCTAAATACAAAGGTGGTTTGGGAATGGAAGTAGGTGAAAGCTCAAAGGCTATGTAGACCTCAAACACAATGGACAATCAAAAGACTCAAGATAAAGGAAAACATACAAGAAATCCAAGAAGCTTTGCTAGAAGACTTCTTATTAGACAGCTAAATGCTCAAAGGTACCCATGTTTCAATGGTGTTTGCTTTTCATGTAATAAATTTGGTCACAGGGAAATGGAGTGTAGAAGTAGAATAAATTAGTATGCTAGTTCCTTCTCCAGACAATGGTTTGCATGGAAGAAAGTTGGACATAGAGCTAGTGAATGTAGAACTCAGATGATGAATTGGTTTAATGGAGGTAGAATGAATCAATCTTTTGTTGGCTACTACTATGCATGTAATAAGTTTGGACACAAAGAAAATCAGTGCAAATCAAGTGTTAATGGAGGTCAAACAAACCAAAAAAATATTGTTTGCTACAACTACAACAAACCCAGACACATTTCAAGAGTATGCAGAAGTAAAGGGGGAAAGCAATCTAATCTGGTAAAGAAGAATGAACCAGTGAAGACAATTGACAAGAATGAGGTTAAGCAAGAAATGAAAAAGATATGGAAGAAGAAAGAAGATCTAGTAACATCAAATGCATCTGTGCCCTCATCTGGTGAAGACAATTCCTTCGACAATTAAACCCAACATGATCTTAGGGGGAGCATTAACAGAAAATTGTTCAAACCCCCTAGATATCTAGTGTGTTAGATGTTGACATGAAGATATGTTGTAAATAATGAATAAACAAAGCATATGCAAAATGAACCAAAAGAAAAGTTACAGGCATGATCATTTGCGGCGAAAATTAGGGTTTTTTAGTGCAATGAAGAAGGTTTTTATTAGCTTTTTGAATTCTACTGCATTTAATGTGAATTAGGGAAAATCATTGATTTATAAAGCATATTTGTAAGTCATTTTGATCACTTGTGCATTTCAAGAAAGTGGAGAGTGATTTGGATCATTCTTGAGGCGATTTGAAGAGTGAGTTGTGCAAACCCTAATTCTGGTTTTCACGAAAGAAAAAGGTATTTTACTCTTATGTGTTGTTGTGGGTTTGTGTGAATCTTCTTTTTGAAATCATTAGAGCTCGATTTGTGGAAAGATGGCAACCCCTGTAGTCGTAAATGTGTCGGAAAGACCCAGACCTTTTGTAAGAGAGGGGGACCACCGCATGCAAGACCCTAGGTCACGGAGGGTCAAGATGTGAGAGGCTGCCCTAACTTAACTCAGCTAAGTGCAATGTTTAGAGTATGGGGATGAGAATGATCCTAAGACCACTCGTCAATCCTGAGTTTTAAGGTGGGGCTAGGCAAGTCAGTTTTTAGGTCCAACTCTGCACCTCAGGGAGCTCTCTACCCGAGGACGTTAGCATGGAATTTGGATGACAACGCGACGCGCTAGCATCTCAAAGGTGTGTTCTCGTCCGTACGGTCAGACAACAACTGAGACAACAACCGAGACAAGGTTGAACTCGTTAAAATGACTAACGACCTAACTTAACAACTTCTAAGAGAACAAACAATACTATGAAGTAATACAAATACAAACGAAGGTGATAAAATAGATATTCCAGAGCCAAGGTAATGAAGATGATCTCGTAGAAGAGCCTAGTTGCCAGCTAGCTCCACAAAGTGCGTCCACCTACACACAACAAGATAGAAATTTTTTGGGGAGGCTGTATAGGGGCTTGCCTCAGTCAAACCCCCGTTTAGGTTTTTCCACCGCCACGAACAACCAAAAGAACGAGATAAAGAAGTAATGCGTAAGGAAAGCAAAACACACTACAAAACAATACTATGCTACTCACCAAATGATAGAGGAGAGGAGCGGGAAGCTTACCACCTCCACCAAGAGCACTCAAGGCTACTTGGGGGAGAAATGAGAGGAACTAAAGCCTCTGCTGCAAATGGCATGGTCCCAAACATGCTCTACCGAGTTGATGGAGTGTGATATTGCTGTAATGGAATGATTGGAATGTTTGGAAGTGAGTGAAAATGAGCTTGTGAGAGTGAGAGTATGAGAGCTTAGTCTGTTCAAGAGTTCTGAAGAGTTTGGAATGCAAGTTCAAGGAGTGAATATGAAGGAATGAGGAAGAAAACGACCATATTTGGGTCGGTTGGCCGAAGGAGGCGTTACAACTTTGCTACCAATGGGAAGAGTAATGCATCTGCTGGCTCAGCTGTAGGAATCTGCCAGGGACGTAAGCGTGCTGCACGGACGTCTGAACGCCTCACGGGCATCCCCGACAAAAACGCCTCCACCGACACACAAAATAGACTCCACGTGGACCGCCAATAGCGGGCTTAAGTAAATTTAAGCCTCTGACTTTGGTTTTCTAAAGTGTATAAAGGAAAAAAGGGTAATTGCGCCTAGGGTGCAAATTCGCTCTTATATACCTTCCTAGAGGAAGTATTCCATGAAGGTATTCGAAGATGACCCTCTGGGTGCCTTCTCATCAATTCCTCACGGTGTTATGCCCACTGAAGACACTAGAATGTACATTCATGTTAAAACCAAGGAATACAATCACAATAAATTGATAGATATATGGCAAAATGAGCTCACCGAGGATGATTTCTTGATAAAACTAGAGTATGCAAATATTGTTGCAAAGAAGTTGGATCGATGGAATTATTTTCCTAACTTTAGCTCCATTGTTGATGATAAATATGTTAAACCAACCCTTAGCAAAATGCATGATAAGTTTTTGTGGACAGACATACCTCACCTTATAACCAAGGAAGTGATTAAGGCAGTTACCGAACTTTGTGATACCAGACCGGTACCAATGTTGAAATATGTGAAGAATGAAGTGGTGATGGAACTCACTAGTGCAACATTTGACAGAAGGGGTCTTGCAGCAAAGCCTATTACCAATCCTGCTGTGAAGTATGCAGCTATAATGATTGGTCACAAGATCTACTTCAAAAATAGGGAAAATTTCATGTCTGCTATAGCTATATACATCAGATATGACATGGCAGCAAATGGTGAAAAATATGATTTGTGTGAACTTCTCTGGTAGCAGTTGTTTGAAAACCTGAAGATGACAAGGGAGAAGAAATATGCATTTAAGTTTGGTTCCCTGATTGTTTGTTTTCTATTCTACTTTCTTAGAAGACTTTCCGGAAGAGATGATGTGGTGATTTGGGATACATCCAAACCTGTTGCACATCAAATTTTTGATTATATGCACAATTTGGGTGATTTGAAGAGTCGAGACAATGCTCTGACAATATTCTTTGTTGTATTAAAAAACAACATGAATGAGAGAGAAAGGATTCCAAAGAAAGTTGTTGAAAAATATAAGAATGATATCATATTTCATGCCTCCTTTGATGAGTGCATGATTGAGGCAGTTGAACCCTGGACTATCTGGATTCAACCATTGGGTTATGAGATTACAAAGGATGAAGCAAAAGGCTATGTGCAAGTTTTGTTAAAAATCCCTAAAGATACCAGTGAAACAAGAGTTGGCAATTATGAAGAAAATCTATGGAAGTTCACTTGGAGCATAGGAAGCCTGTGATAAGAAAGAATGTAGATCAAATTCTTAAAAAGGATGGCTTCACTGATGAAAATATTGCACAAGGTATAGCTGTGGGTGAGCAAATGGCTGGAGAATCATTAGGACTAAGAAGATCTGGTAGGACTACTCCTTCAAAACCATCCGCAGCTCCTGCAGTGAAGGTAGAGCCCAATGCTCCTAGTAAAGACAAAGGACCGGCTCCTTCTAGACCCAATACAAGATTTGGAAAAAGGAAAGAGACTCCTCCCGTGGCACCAGCCAAGAAAGGTAAAAATGAAAAGGCAACAAGGGAAAAGAACCTTAGCATCACCGAAGAACAAGAAGAAGAGGAGGAAGACCCTGAAGCTAAATTGGTAAGAAAGAAGAAAGGGAGTATGTCCTCTAGTGAAGGTGCTTCACAGGAAGAAAGTCTTGGGACTAAGAGATATCTATATGTGTCATCCTCTGAAGAAGAACATGATTTTGGTGTTCATGTGCACACCAAACTGGACTCGAAGAAGGCAAAGATATCTAAAGAGACATCTCTAACTAGGAAGAACAAAATGCCTCTCTGGTAAGACCTGGTTCCCCTCTTAGATTAGAGGCATTGGTTAATAGTCTAGTACGTTTTGAAGATATGTTGTAGCCTACAACAAAAATTTATGATCAAGTAGGTAGAGAAGATAGGAAAACATTGATTCTAGCCATTATTCAATATGTTATCACTTTGGAAGTCAGTTGGGACTATGTGAAGAACAATGTACCTGAGAATTTATGGGAGGCCCTGATGAAAAGAAGATTAGAGGCTATTGAGTTGGAAGAAAAGATAAGAAATGAGGCATTTGAGAAAATTGGGTCCTCTTTGACCCCAAATTATTTGGAAACCTTGAAGAAGGTATGCTCAAAGATGTTTCAGATGAAGAAAAGGGTAAACACTTTGATGACTAAAGATAAAAAGCAATTAAAGAAAATAAAGAAAGAAACTGTAGAAGCCATTGGGGGTATGGATGAGAAATATGATATGTTTGGTGCACTCCCATCCGGTTCTACACCTAAATCATGAGAAGAAGGTTCTATAGAGGTAAAGGAAGACATTCATCTAGGAACATGTGTTACAAATGATGCTTCAGAGATAGAGAAAAAAAATGAGGAAGAAGCTAAACCAAAGAAGCATGATGTTGTCCCTTCGGAGCTAGGTGAAGGAGAAAAATATAAAGATGAAGGTGAAAGTGATGAAGGAGAAAGAGACAAAGATGAAAAAGAGGAAGAAAGAGTAGAAGAAAAAGAAAAGGTAGAGGAAGAGGAAAGAGTAGAGAAAGAAGAAAGAAGTGGGGAAACTGTCAGGAAGAATGAAGAAGATCAAAGGCAGATTGTGGAATCACATAGTTCCTTCGGAGAATCCTCCTCCAACGATGATGTTTTAAAAGGCTTGCTATCCAAGCAAATTAGATTCTAGCTGGTAATTCCTCTGGAATTTCTACAACTCCCCATGGTTTAAGGCAGTGTGGATTTGGATAAGATTTCTCTTGTTCATAAAATGGTGTTAGGGGATGCATTGCATGCATCCAGAAGAAAATAAATTATGGAAACACATCAAAAGGGGACAAAGATTATTGATGATGCTCTCAAAACTTTGTAGGAGGCCACCCCAGTAAATCAATAGATACATCTCTCACTCTAATAGAGAATTTGAAAATTCTATTGGACTCCTTTAAGGAGTATACCTCCAGACTTAGTGAGAAGACAAGGCAAGAAGTTGAGAAAAGGGTAGAGAAAAGGCTTTTGGCACTTCATTATAAGTGTGCTTTGGCACACACCAATGTGGAAAAGAGCCTGGAAGTTGTACAAGCCTATGAGTCTGAAGCAAATAATGTATTGTCTTATTGCATAAAGTGGTCGGATGCCGCACAAAGTATCAAAGATCTCATGGACTCCATTGAGTCCCAGTTGACAGCTATTTCCAGTACATACAATGCATCCAAAGACAGAGATAGGTCAACCTAGAATGCTATCAATGCCCACAAAGAAAAAATATTTATTCTACAGAAGAAAAAGGAAGATATCATCAGAAGATTTGGTCAGTTAGGTGACCTTGTGAGAATGGAGTACACTCTGGTGGCCAATGCTTTGGAAAATGCAGAGAAACTTGAGAAGATCAATCTGACTCCATGTACTCTGGATGATGCAGAAGAAAGTTTGATGGAACTAGAATCTTTGAACAGAATGATGATATCTGCTAAGAAGAGTTGGGAGAATGGTAAGACAACATGGCAAGGTATTCTCAAGGAGCTTCAAGGCTCACCTTCCTCTGGGTAATGCTTTTTCAGTTTTCATATTTTGGACCGCCCTTTGTCCTTGATGTCAAAGGGGGAGAGAATGTCATGGAGAGAAAAGGGGAGAGTGTGTTGCACATAGGAGGTTTGTATATTCTTTTGGCACATGTTTCCATCAATGACAAAGGGGAAGATTGTTGAGGAATGAAGAAGAACATCTCATTATGCAGCTTTTGTGTTGTCATTGATGTCACCATGTTATATGAGTTGCAACTGCAAGTTTAAGTTCTAGCGCAGTTTAAGTTCTAGCTTGATCCGGTATTATGAACTGGTATGTAGTTATTATCCTCCAGTATTTTGGTTCACATTCCTCCGTTGATGAATATCATAACTTGTGGTTTTGGGAAATGGTTTTTGGGTGTTAGAAGCTTGTAAGTTCAACATCTCATGTGCTCAAGTGCTCGTATGGCGAGTTAGCATTATTTTGTTGTTGCATTTTGTTATTAGGTCTATCTTTGGCCGACCTAATGGATAGTCGATGTTGTGATGAATTAATTTTGTGTTGCGGATGTATTTGTGACCTATCTTAGGTCCATGTTGACATTTTGTTGTGTGCTACACGCTTGAATTGTTTTTGGAAAGATTTTGTACAAGCTTGAAGTTGAATGTTAATCTTTTTGGTGAATAAAGGATGCATCTAATTAGGCCAACCTAATTGATGCTTGTGGATGAATCAGATATATATATTGGATAGTTTTGAGTTTGTTGTTGTTGCGAAGTGCGACTGAGAAGAAGACAAATATGCGAAGATGATGAAGTGTGTAAAGTCAGCTCTCTGAGCATCAAAGGAACTGAATCAACACTTGTTAGGTGTAACTTTATCAATTCATTTTCTGGCTGTAAGCCATTTCTATATTGTATCTTTGTAGGCAGTGAGCCTCCCTTTTGGATAGTGTGTCCTGGCAGTGAGCCACTCTTTGTAATATCTTATAACCGGTTATACTATATTGTGAGCTAATCCTCACCATGGTTTTTCCCATTTTGGGTTTTCCACGTAAAAGTCATGGTGTTCATGTGTTGTGTGCTTTTATGTTCTGCTAATTCTCTTGCTCATTCTTATTGTTATATGCATTGGTGTAATTGGATGGTGTTTGTTCAATAAGTTTAAGAAGATATTGATTCACCCTCCCCTCTCAGTATCTTGGGTATTCAATAGATTCCAAACTTGGTAGACCAAACTAGTGGCAGACCAGGAATAGAGAGACAACAAAAGAGACCGCTATTGGTAAACATAGGACATTGGAAGTGTCCTCAAAGAAAGTATCTAAATGAAAGTCCTTTCATGGAATATGAGAGGGTTAAATAGCCCCCACAAGAAGTTGGCCTTGAATAATTATGTGTTGGAACACAAGATTGACGTTTTGTTGTTACAAGAAACTAAGATGAAAAAAAAAAACTTTGAACCCATAGCTAGGTATATTTAGTTGAATGCCCTTTTTTCTTGTAGTGATGTGGATGGGGCTTCAAGTGGGTTGTCAATGATGTGGACTCCTAATAGGACATCTAGAACTGAAGTCTTTGAATGTAGGAATAGTGTGGGAGTCTAGTTCTCTCATGTTGGGGGTTCTTGGTTTATGATTAACATATATACCCCCAATTTAAGGAATGCGAGGAAAGTCCTCTGGCATGAAATAACTAATTGGATATAGAGCAATAGGGGGGCCTAATGGCTAGTGGTTGGAGACTTCAACTCTCCCCTATACCCCTCAGAGAAGTGCAGGGGCATGATTGATTATTCTAATAGCATGATTGATCTGGTTGATTTCTTAAATAATGTTGGTCTGGCGGACATTGATTTGTAGGGTCAGACTTTCACTTGGACTAATAGGCATTTGGGGGATGGTTTTGATCCAGGTTTTTCTTGATAGATTCCTCTTCTCTCCTAATTGGATGAAATTACTAAACTCCAATCTACTGGTTTTGCCCCGAACTGTTTCAGATCATAATCTTGTGTTGTTGGTCTTGAATGAACACTCTGTTGTGGGTCTATTTCGTTTCCGTTTTGAGATCATGTGGAATTTCCATCCGGATTTCAGAAATAAGATTTTTGCTTGGTGGAACATCCTTGTACATGGCTCCCTAATGTTTAGGGTCTTCCACAAATTCAAGTATATCAAAAATATGGTTAAGGGGTGGAACACGTGGGTGTTTGGGGATGTGTTTCATCATAAAAAAGTTTGTGTTGATAATATTAGGGTGACACAAAAGAGGATGGAGGAAGGGGGTATTAGTGTTCAAACATGTCAATAGGAAAGGGATGAACACATGGAATAGGAAATTTTTGGAAAAAAGAAGATATTTTCTAGAAGAAAAATTCCAAAATTCAATGGTTGAATGAGGGCAACCAGAACACTTCTTTCTTCCATGTTTCAACCCTTAAGCATAGAAAAAGGAATCAGATAAAAAAGTTAAAAAAGGAATCAGATAAAAAATTTGAAAAATGAATCAGGAGATGTTATTACTACCCCTACCGAGATTGACCTATTGGCTTCTGGTCACTTCCAACGTGCTTTGTTAGCTCCTATTGAGGCTCCTAATTCAGTTATGGATGACCTGCTGCTAGAACCCTTTCTTGTTTCCATAACCTGGGAGGGTAACGATAGTATTCTGGGTGTTGTTACTCCTAAGGAATTCTGAGTTGTTGTGTTTAGTATGGGGGCGTATAAGGCCTCAGGACATGACGGGTTCTCCCCGACTTTCTTCTAGATTTTTTGGGACATTGTGGGGGAAGACTTAACTCTGGCGGCTAGGGATTTTTTCAACTCTGGAAAACTGCTCAAACAGCTGAACCACACTTTCCTTGCCCTTATTCCCAAAATTGAGGAGCCGTAGACCATGGTTGACTTTCATCCCATCAGCTTATGTAATATCATTTATAAGATCTTCTCCAAAATCCTGGTGAACTACTTGAAACCCCATCTAGAAGAAAATGATTAGCCCAAGCCAAAAAGGCTTTTTTCTGGGACACCATATCATGGACGTTGCTATTACCACTCATGAAATTTTTGTATTCTATGGACCTTTGCAACAATGCTAGTATGGCATTTAAGCTCGACATCTCAAAATCTTACGATAAAGTCCTATGGGACTTTCTTCCCAAAGTCCTAGATAAGTTCGGTTTCAATTAGAGGGTGATTAACATTATTTTGGAATGCATTACTATTGTGAAGTATTTTGTTTTGGTCAATGGGGTCCCCCATGGTTTCTTTATTGTTGGGAGAGGTATAAGACAGGGTGACCCCCTATCTCTTTATTTGTTCATAATGGTTGTTGATGTGCTGAGTAGGAATGTTGCTCGTATGCTGTCAGGGGGCACTATCAAAGGTGTTAAATCGACCACCACTTTAGATCTAGTTGTCATTTAACAGTTTATGGATGACACCATTCTATTCGGGAAAGCTTCGGTTGTGGAAACAAGGAAATGGAAAATTTTCCTCAACAATTATGTGGCTTTCTCAGGTCAATGTATAAATCATAATATGAGCATGATCTATTTCTTTAACTGCACTCTTGGCCTAGAGGATCATGTGACCGTTGTTCTAGGCTGTGTGAGTGCCTCCCTTCCTTGAGTGTATCTGTGTCTCCCTCTCACTATTAAAGAAGTTACCCCCACCTTTTGGAATACTGTCCTTGAGAGGATTCAAAGGAATTTGGCAGGGTGGAAAGGTTCAATCCTTAGTCATGCTGGTAAGTTGAAACTCCTTACTGCCGCCCTTCAAGGGATTCCAGTGTACTTCCTTTCCATGTTCAATAGTCTTAGTTACATTGTTGAAAATTTTGAAAAAATCCAAAGAAATTTCCTCTGGTCTAGTTCAGAGGAAAAAAAGAAGATGTCTCTGGTTAGTTGGGATAACGTTTGCCTTCCTAAATCTGGAGGAGGGCTTGGTATTAGGAAAATCCAATCTACCAACAAATCCTTTCTCACCAAGTTGGGGTGGAATTAGTTAAGGAACAAAAAATACTAGTGTAGGATTATGAATGCAAAGTACCTAAGCAACTGCTCCCTAATCAGGTGCATACCGAATGAACAACCCCATGGGTCTTTGGCTTGGAATAATATTTGCAAGATGAAGACACTGCTACACTCTGGGCTGAGATGGAAACTTGGAAATTATAGCAGCATTCGTTTCTAGGAAGACCCCTGGTTGCTTGAATCCTCCCTATCCTTATCTAATTTCAAGAACCTGATGGAGCTTGCATGTCTTTTATTTGGCAAGAATGTTTGTGATTACCTTCATGGTCCACAAGGATTCAGGAAATGGAAAGATTTAGGATTATGCTGCCCCCTTTCCCTGGATTTGAAACTGTTGGCTAAATCCTTATAGGACATCCACTCCCTAACCAAAATTCTCATATTGAATATTGAGGATGAGTTCTTCTAGACTAAGGACCGCAAGGGAAAAAAATTTTTCAGGTCGGTTTATGGTTTGCTGTCAGACAAGGGTATTCAGTGCAGACTATGGAAACAGGTTTGGAATAGACACTTGACACCAAAATAAATTTCTTCTAGTGGATGACATGTCACAATAGAATTCTAACTCAGGATAACTTAAGGAAAAGGAGATTCCAGATCCTGAATAGATGCATGTTATGCAAAAGTAATGAAGAGTTGGTTGATCACATGTTACTACACTGTTCGTATGCTACTGAAGTTTGGAATTTGACTTTTGGAAAATTGGAGACTCTTTGGAATCTGAATAGGGAATTAAAATATTTTATTGAAGGTTGGTCTGGCCCCTTCCAACACCCTCTCCCCAATCAAATCTAGAGTCAAACCCCCATCATTTACTGGTGCTTATGGAAAGAGAGGAACAATCGGATCTTCAGAGATGCTGAGAAAAACCCCAAGGAAGTTTTTGACATTGGGTTCAGACTTATTTCTAAGAATGTCTCTCTATACACTTGGAAACCCCCAGATAAAGCCCCTATTGAATGGGACATCAAGATGGAAAAAACATGAAATAAAAACCTAGAGATCAACTCCTTTGATAACTCTAAGTCTCTGGATAGAAGGAACACGGTTTGGACCCCGCGGGCACTGGTTGGTTCAAATTGAATTTTGATGGAGTGGCTAAAGGGAACCCATGAATGGCCAACATTGGTGGCATAATCAGGGACTGCATGGGTAATTTTGTTGTTGGGTTTACTAGAGGTATTGGTATACAGTCTTCTATGATAGCGGAGGCACGGGGGCTACTCAAGGGTGTTGAGATAGCTATCACTCTGGGCATAAAAAACTACACATAGAAGGGGAATCTATGATGGTGATTGACTCTATTAATCATTGTCGTTATCAAGGATGGAGCATCAGGGATATCCTCTTAGACATAAATTTCTTGATTTCAAAACTCGAAAGGAAATTTTTGACTCATAGCTTTCGTGAGGGAAATCAAGTGGTAGATGCCCAAGAAAAATTTGGTTCTTCGTGGAGTCTATGCAAATGTTGGGAAAAACTTGGGGCTCTATCGATGAATATACAAGGATTGATCCTTGATGAACAAAAAAATATAACCGTTTAAATGGTGGCCAACTATGTTGTTCTTTGCAGGTACAGGTGGCACTAGTACACGTTAGGGCCTTTGATGATGTGGCGAGGATAAAGCAGGGTGTCGAGGGGTATTTAGGAATTATGACTATGTATAGTTGGGCTCTCCATAGATTTTAAGGGATATCTTGTCGTAAGTACCGCACATCACATCACATTTTCAGGAACGTGTGTTTGGCAATGCTTATCTCCAACTTTCTAGCTAATTATATTATGATCAAGCTTATGATGACCCTAAGATTTAATGTGATGTACTTAAGGAATTCAAATTTTGGCCTTGCGGCTAAAAGGTCTAGGAAAATGTGTAAGTTCGAAGTGACTTCTAGCACATCAGTTATTAATATTTATCCAATAAATTTCATCATGGCTTTCTATCTAAGCTTACTGTACTTAAGGAAAGATTATGGCCCCACATAAATGATTTCCTTGGGAATGACTACTTGCGCGTGTAAACTTCTGAATGGGTAAAATCATCGACGACTATTTCAATTATTGTCTAACTTTGTTTTTCTGGGCAAGATTCTATGAGTTGTGTGTTGACATGGGTGGTGATAGGGTCAGGACCGAGCCCGACAACTGTGATGAATTTCGAAGGGACCCTATTGTGTGGCACATCTACACGGAGGGAGGTTAGCACATTTGTTAGAAAGTCTGGTGGGTCATGATGAAAAGATTTTGGCACAATTTGCTAGCTCAGGGAGGGACATGAGAGTTACTATGGGAGGAATTTCGTTTGAGATTAACGAGGAGGTGATAGCCTAGGTGATGGGCCTTTCTTGCAATGACAAGAAGTACAAAAAGCACACCAAAATATCAGGACCTTGAAAGCCTCAATGCCTTCTTTAGGGACAATGAGAACTTGATTAAGAAGCAGTTAGGCTTTGACAAAGAGGCACTTCCTAAACCATGGGATAAGGTGTGTTTAGCTCTCATGAAATACATAACTTTAGAGGGAAGATTTAAGGTTTTTTACTTTTATCATCTGTCGTGACAACCACCTTAGACACAAAATGCTCCTAAGCTTTCATTTTTTCCTGTTGACCTCCCTTGAAAGCTCGATAAAGGAATCCTTGGAAGTTGCTGCTCAAAACCCTGACCAGCCACCTCCCTTGCCTCTTCACCAAGGCCTCATTCTTTGGCTCTACCATTTCCATTTGGATCTATGCCCCCCAAAGCCCATATTTGTTGTTCATGTGGAAGAATTGATCCACCTGACCCATCCTCTAAGAAACCTTCCCCTATTGTTTTTGTTGGTCCCAAGAGGAAAACCCCTCGCTGGACAGTGAACCCCATGTGGCGCCTAAATCAAAACCACCAACAAAAAAGAAGAAGGGGGGGTCAGGTTGGCCCATTCCAAGGCTGCAACTAGACTATGTGAGCTAAAGAACAATACCCCCACCAAGTTGGATAGCGGACCAACGACAAAGAAGAAGGGTAAAAAAGACACTATGTGCTAGGTGGAGTTGTCGGTCATAGACAACGAGGGAAAGAGTGTTGCGGAAAAGGATTCCAAAGGTGACACTATTGTGGCTGTGAATATTGACTTGGGGATGAAGCAAAAAAGTGTCAGGAGGTCTCACAGGTTGGCAAAGAACAAGAAAGAGATACCGACGAACAAAATTTCTAGCAACTCAAAGTGGAAAATTGGTAGAGAAGAGTAAGAAGGACACTATTGAGGAGGAAGAGGAGTTCGTGGAAGGTCCCAACCACTTCTCAGACCTAAAAAAAATGCTCAAATAGGACTCCACCCACTCTTCAGATCCTAGGGCCAAAGAGGAAGAGACGAATCAGAGGAAGAGCAACAAGGAGGAGGAGATCAACAAGCTGTGGGAGCAGGTGGTGAAACTTGAACGAAATTTCACTAGGCTGACCTGTTTCATCATTAAGATAATCCATAGATATGTTGTCACTCTCTTTGAGGTTATCAAGGAGGTGGACAAGAATATTGAGGGTGAGGGTCCTAATTGGTTCGGGGACGATGTTTTTAAATCTCCTCATTTAGAAATGGGAAGGTGTGTCCAATTAGTGGGCTGGTCTATGTGTCTTTGTTGGGTATTTGTTGTCCGTGTGCAGTGTCTGTTATCTTTTTGGTTTATGTTGTTTATGGTCTAGACTCTATGATGTTTTGTTGAACTTGGTCTCTTTTTGGCCCTTCAAGCTCATTGTGTAATGGGTACTGCATCCAGTAAATGCAACTTATCTTATCAAAAACATAATATATTCATGGAGTTCCTTATTTAAAAACATTTGAAGCCCAATCCATATGCTCATTCAAGAGTTTCTCTTAAAATGACAAAAGGATGATTCATACTTTGGGTTGAACTTTGTTATTTCTTAGAGTTGAATCAAAAGAAGTGTAAATATTATGCTATGTTATTGATTTTTATAAAAGATTCTCTATACTACTTAACTAGAACACTTGAAAGTGGTACCTTCAGTTGTACATCAATGTAAAAATTATATTCATTATGGATAAGTAGTCACAATTCAGCATAATCATACAAACCCATAGAAAAATTGAGTCACTTCACACTAGATACTTGCATGCCAACTCTAAAGAAGCTTCTATTTGAATTTGAAATATATATTCTAGAGCTATATCAAAAATAGTTATTTGCACAAAAGATAAAAAATGGGAAAAGTATCAAGAAAAGAAAGCATCACCTTTTAGTCAACTCAAGACAAATAAAGACCCAATAGTAAAAAAGTATACATAATAATGTCATTGGTGATATTCTTATTGATCTTACAAATCAAAACAACATATGATTGGAGGAATTCCTTGTTTCAAAACATTTGAAACCCAATCCATATGTTCATTATAGAGTTTCTCTTAAAATGACAAATGAAATTTTGGTTCATATATTGGGTTGTACTATGTTATTTCTTAGAGTTGGACCAAAAGAACTACAAATATTATGCCATGTTACTTCTTATACAAGATTATCTATACTACTTGGCTATAACACTTGAAAGTGGTGCCTCCAGTAGTACATCGATGTGTAAAATATATTCATGATGGATGAGCGGTCACAATTTTACATAATTCATACAAACCTGATGCAAAAATGAGTCACTTCATAGTAGATACTTGCATGCCAATTCTCCAAAGGAACCTTCGCATGAAGTTTAAATAAATCTTCATGAGGTATATTAAAAATATTTACTTGCACAAAAAGAACAAAAATGGGAAGGATCAAGAAAAGCAAGCATCACCATTCATCCCACCAAAGACAACTAAAGACCCACTAGTATAAAAGACACTATTTCAAGCTAAGGACAATGTTACATGGGTTCCCAAGGTAGGTGTTGTAATAAAAGAAATAAAACATCTTCCTAAACAACTACCTTCAAAGATTAAAAAAAATAGCAAAGAAAAGAAACAATAAATGTGCCACCTCTTGAAAACGTGTTTACAAAATGTACAAAATTTTATCAAAATGAGACATATTTTTAGAAAAGAGAGTAAAAAAACAATGACCAAAGAAGAATACTATAATGAGACATTCTAGGAAGAGGGTGATCTTTTTGGAGAATCTTCCTAGATTTTCTCCATGACCTGAGCACTTCCACACACTAAATATTAATATATCTATCTTTTAGTTTTCACTTTCTCTTTTGCTTGCTTTCCTCACACTTTGACCTTATTGGTTGTGTCTTGTTTGTTGTTTCCTCATTTCATCTTCTATATTTAGCTTCATGCTTTATTTTATCCCACTTGGGGAGCATCCTTTGTATCTCATTTTCATTCCTAGCACTTATGATTTCTTTATGTGTCATGTGATTCACTATTATATTCTACTACCCTAGTTTCTTTATATGCCAAGGCATGCCATTGTGTTTTCTTCCTCTCTCACTCTCTGGGTGAACATTCTAACCGTTTCTTATTCACATACACACTCATCATATATGTTCCTCATTACACACTCATGATGCCTTCTGTGTGCTTTGATCACTATGCTTGTTGACCTTATTATTACCACAACCTATATTTTACTTGTCTCTTGCTTATCATACCTACATAATTATCATTTCATGTTTATCATGCCTATGTTGCTATGCTTATGAGTCTTACTATGCTTTTATCTTATGATCCTTATCTCATCTTCATACTTTATTATGTGCTTTCATGCCTACATCTTACTTATTTGTGCTCACACACCTATCTTTCAATTTATTTACATTATCATGGTGCTTATATGATCTTTATTTAGCCATTAGGCCTTCCTCACTTTATGATTTACCTATACTAGAGGTAACCTTTCCATACTAATCATTGGTAGCCAATGTGCTTCCATGCTTATTTGATGATAAATATTTACATAATTTATATAGTTACATGATTATTATTTTGGTATTCACTATTTGCTTGTCACCCAATGCTACCTATGATATTTGCTACATGCTTTCACATATATCATTTACATGATCATATTTTTGTTTTTATCTCTCCTCCAATATCTTAGATAATATGTATGCAACAGATCTTTGTGAGTGCATATACTATCACCAGTCCTCTTATTGTTGAGATTTCAAGTAGTGACTTGCACTATACAAAAAAACATTAATATACTTGGACAGATCTTGACCAAACTACACACTTACAATCAAGAAAATCTCCATCACATTATTGCAATTGAGCAAGCAACATTTTCCACAATCAAGTGGAGTTGCATGACTATCTCAAATGTGTCATATTACATTACTGCAATGAAGCAATGTATTTTTTTATCACTTTTCATAAAGCAAAATTTCTAACGCTTCTCTTTCTCTCTACTTTTCACTTTTCATATACAACTAAAGCAAATTGATATTTGTGCTTATTTAAATTATGTGGGAGACACTACTCATTGCATATCTTTTTTTGCTTGTAGGTTCCCATGGAGTACTCATGCCAATTAGAGGAAATAATAAGATTCCAAGAATGGTCTATTACTTTACATGGACCAAATATTTTTTTATGAATGCTTTAACATTTATTTTTAATATTGGTTAAGAAATTTCATACACCTCAAAGTAGGGGAAAAATATAACAATAAATTAAACATACTCAAGCCAATCCCATCTAGTTTTGGGCCAATTTTGATGGAATGACTTAATACAATTAGCTCACAACCCAATACCCTTATCCATCAATTCCACATTCATTTACACCTATTTCCATGCATCAAACTTACCTCATCTCTATTTTCCCTAATCCTGTCACATTCACCATTTACTAGCCAACTATTCATCCTTATTTGTACAAAATTTCATATGCCTATTCTTGAACATAAGATCTCCACCTTTCTATCCTGGGTCAATCCCGAGTGGCACATGATTGAGCCTAAATTAAATAGTTCTAATTCTAATTCCAACTTCCTTGCATTCACTAGTTGTTGTAAGTTGATTTGATACATGTTGATGAGTGTTTTAGCACTACACAACACAAATAAAACACAACTGTTCTATTTCTCTTGAAAGGTGAATCTCTTCAGAAAACTTCAGAAAATAACCCAAAGGTTTTGGATGTTAGGTCTTGACAATGCAAAAAAAAAAACTCAATTGTTGATGTGATTTGCTAGTAATCACAAAGGGAATTTATGGCGACAAAGGATAGAAGCCTACGAGACTGCAATAAGGTCTTAAGAAGTCTAAGGATTGGTTAAAACCCTTGCTATAATTTTAAAACAATAGTCTGAAAATAATCTTTAATCATCAAACATGGCAATTTGGGTGAAATTCAATCCTATTCTAACACAGTTTTATAAAGAAATAGCAAAAGATTAAGGGTTTGAAAGGAATCCTAATTCTAAGAACCTAGGGACAACTACAATAATGTTTGATGCTTCATATAGACAAACTCCCAAAAACTAGCTCTACTTAACCAAGTGTGACCTACAATGCTACAAAACAAGTGCAATCTTCAAAGGTAACCTTCAAATTTTCAGATTGGAAGATTCGTACATAAATGCATAAACATACATAGTTTAACTTGCGTGCATGAAATTAGCTCAGAATAACCTTACAAAGTAACTTACAATAAAAAAATTACAGAAGGTATGAGCAGGAAATTCATCAAGATATCTCAACACTTTGTCATTATTAAAATTGAACATAAACTAACAATGCTAAAATAAAAATGGAAGATGGAATCATGCATACATTCAAAGAACACAAAGAATTCACCAACACTTCAATTCCTTCTTTTGTATTTCTCCATAACGTCTATTACAACAATTCTCCTCAACCCCTTGCAAATGAGAGAGGTTGCCCTTTTATAGATTTTACATTGCAAATCAATGGCCAAGATTAAATCCCATTCAATGGCCTAGACTTAATATTCCTTTAGGGTTAGGGCACAATAAATGCATTTACAATTAATCCCAATATAAAATATGTTCACATGTGAAGATAAGAAAATGTAAAATATCCCTATATATTTTATATTTAAGAAATATTCTACAAAATCCCCTAAAAATTGGGTGCACACACTTTGAGGTAACTAATTTTGTCTTCTAACTAGAAATTATAGATATTTATCTTCTACTAAAATATTTCTAGCTTCCTTTACTTTTACAACATATTTGACAAAATTAACTAAAGCTTTAGAAAGCTACTGATGAGAAGGTAGCTGAGTTCCGCTGATTTTGATGTGATCAATTTATAATCCTCCATTAGCTCTCTATGTAGGTTCGTACATGAATATATCCACTAGATCAATTGCTCAAACTTCATGAATTCCCTTGCAGCAAAATCCAAAAAATCTCCATCTAAACTGTCAACAGTTCCTCACCATATCCTGCTTCTCCATGCATGCTTAATAACTCCAACATCTAAATTTTTTTGTAGACATTGGTGCCCCAGCCAAAAGTCCCAAAATTGAGTCACAATCTGATAGTAAGTCATTGATTCTTTTGGAAATTATCTGCAACCCTGTCAACACTTTGGAAAGAACCTCCTTACAAAATTCAATAGCAAATTCCCACACCTCGAGCTCCTTCAATTCATCCTTAGTCAAAATTTTCTCTCGCTCCAAAATTTCTGTAGGCAAGGCTTTGATAACCTCTAGCTTTGAACAAGTGAGATCATCGTATTTTGGAAAATCCATACACTCCTCAATCTCCTTGTCGACCCCTATTTTCAGAATTAGAAAATGGTTGCGCATTTCTACTCCTATATCCACGACCTTATCTCCTATTGCAGCAACGTGGCCAATCCAATTAGAGGTAGTCTTAGTCCAATTTCTCATTTGTTCCACCTTGCTTACCTCTTCTTTAGAAAAAATTGTGGGGGTAGGAGCTTGTAGGAATCTCTTCTCCAAAAGTAACTAGTTGTTGAATAAAGGCGGTCAATTCCACCACTTATGCTTTCAGTTCCTTCTTATTTGCTTGCTCTTTATCCATCTAACTCAAAATAGTGGACACTGACCCCTGAAATTCATCAATCTTTTGTGTTCTACTGGCCGACCCAATGTTGATGGATGTTACCTGATATTCAAAAGGTAGAATAGTAGCAACATCTTTGTCTACTATTGGGGTAGCAACATGCACTGTGTGGGAACCTAATGCATCTATTGTGACGTGCGACCACACCTTTGCTTTCTTCCTCTCCTTGAGCTACTAGCTTGCCCTAGCCATAAAGAATTCAAAATGAGCCCTTGGATCACGTACTACTGGAGCTTTATCTTTCATTTGATGCTCCAACCAAGAGGGAAAAGATGTTTGTTTTGCCGATGATGAGGAAACAACCTCACATTCTTGCAACCCCTTTTGTTTTTCCTCTTCTTGTTGCATTTTTGTCTCATCCCGAGGAGTATCTTCAACTATTATTTCTTCCTTGGTGTGCTCTTATATTACTTCTTTCTCATGTTGAGCAGAATTAATATCTGGCTTCCTTTTCCTTCTCTTCCTCTTTCTCTTTTTCTTTTTCTTCTTAAAGCATTTCTTCCTCTTGATGCTTATCATCTTCTGGGATTTCTTCATCCAGTTGTTCTTCAAAAGCCTCTTTAACTGTCTCCCTTTCGAGTTTGCTCATCATCATCCTCAGAGGCCTCTTCATCAGGCTCAACAATCTTAATGTCATGATCTGATTCCTCCACATGGTCCTCAGGTTCAAACTCAGTAGAGTCATCACCAGTATCAACTACATCCTTGAGCTTCTCCTTTTCCTTTTGTTGCATCTCCTCCTAGATCTTCTCTACATTCTCCATTTTGGGTGCTTCCAGGGTAGGAGGAGGAGTAGGGAGAGCAGCAAAAAGTTGGGTCATGAGGAGCCTACCATCTTGGTATAACAGATTCTCGAAGAATCCTTTACGAATATTTTGCAGGTAAGCCACAAAGGACTTTGGTAAGGTAGTTGACAAAGGTGGGATGGAAGGGACAGTAGGTGTTAATGTGGAGAAGGTAGGTGGTGAAGGCGTAAGAAAAGAGGAAGATGGAGATGATGAAGCAGACGAAGAAGATTCAACCACAATCACTGAGGTGGTCGGAGTGGTGGATGAAAGGTGGACCAAAATTTCCACGGTAGGTGAACAAGATATAGGTGGTGGCAGCAAAGCGGAAGTTGATGGAAGTGGTGTAGTGGATGGTGGTGGTGAGGATAGATGAGCAGGTGATTGTGTTTGCACATTCTCTTTAGGAGGAGATGGCTCCTCTTTAATAGTCTCTATTACAAAAGTTCCTCCTTTCTTAGTGTTCATGAGGACAAGCCTTCATCCTTCCATAACTTTCCTTTCATAAACCCAAGGCTTTTCCATTGGCTTTCTTTCTGAAGCATCCTTTCTCTTTCAAGATTGAGTTGCCAGAGGAGACATTACACTTCTACTCGATGAGCCCACCTTGGTAGTGCGTTCTTGTGAAGCTTCATCCTCAATTTTTCCTCCATCATCACTTCCTTGAGCCTTCTCTTGTTCCCACTCATTGTAAGTGATCTCTACTCCTTGCTTCTCCAATAGAGTAATTTGATCATCGAGCCACTTATTAGTCCTTTGCAGTACATGGCAAGTGGCCATATCAATATCTATATCCTCTTCTTCGGTCTAATCGATCAATGAGAGTGGAATATTATCCACCTTACCATAGGTTGCTTCATCCAACGTATTATCATCTTCCTCTAATTGGTCAGGAACTATATATATATATATCCAAAGTTCTTATGAACACCAGTGACATCCTCATGTATAGTGATCATTCTCACAGTTAGCCCAAAATTCTTCGACATGTAACTTTTGTGCATGTTGTTTTTCAACCTATTTCTTCAACTTCCCCCATGGGTCCACACTTCCTCTTACAATATGGAGGAGTCCATATTCCCTGATTTCTTTATTAGAGCTTTCAGCTGATATTGTTGTTGGACAAGCATACATTCCTCTTCCTAGGTTCATGGAGTAAGGTACCCCAACTCTATGCTTTGAATGCAACAATTGATGCAAAGTGCGTAGTTGTTATGTGAGCTCTAGCATGACCCATGTTATCTGCAGGGTACCTTGGCAACCTATACAGGGCTCTAGAAAAACTAAATTCTGAAGTATGTGAATTTAGGAAATTGGATAAACCAATATATGAAGTTCTATACCATTTCTTTGGGAGAGAAAGACATCTTGCTTCCAAATTCGTTTGACAATGACCTGATGATGTACATGATGAAGGCGTCGTTCACCCTTTTGTAGTTCTTGTAATTCTTGTATTGTAATTATGGGTAGCATTCACAGACAATGTTCTTGTTGGGACCTGCCCCCAAATTCCCTTTAGATGTCAAGCCTCTATACGAAAAGTATGCTTCTAGCACATAAACGACATAGGAGGTCATGTAGAATTATGTAGTCTTCTTCACTGAAAAAAACTGGGCATGAATATTATCACTAATGGTCTTTTCCCAATGGAACCGGATCTCTTCTCTTAGTATTTACTCAATGAAATAGTAAATCCATTCCTCAGAGACATTGGAGATATGAAGGCCTGCCACCCTGCTTAACAATGTTACTTATATATAACTTCTTCGGCAACTTCCCCACACTAGGTCGAGGGGTGTGCATCCACTTTTTATTTATCACTTGGTATCAAGCTACAAGATTTGTCTTCCAAACAATGAGGGCATATTCTCTCTCCCACACCTCCATTTCTAAAAAGGGAGGGATTCCAAAATTTTGTGCAATGGACGAAGGTGACAAGTCAGCCACCACCCATCCCTTAGAAGTGACTATCCTCTTTGAATCTTTATGATAGAATTCCCTACACCCATGGATGAGCTCGGGACTGATTAGAGATAGTGGGAATCCAACTACATGTGCGAGGTCACTCTTCCTAATCCTTTGGTCCATATCATTCTTTGGGTTGACTAGAGTGTGTTCCCAAAAGTCATCAATGTTTATATGCCCAAGGTTCATATTTGATATCTTGTCCCAATCAGAGACTATCTTAGAAGTGAATTCTATGCCATGGGATTTGTACTTCATCTTGGCTCTCTCTTTCTCAATTTTTTTTGTTCTCTCACTCTTTCTTGCTTTCTCTATCTTTTCCATATAACTTGCATAAATAGCATGTAATGAATCACACTCAATCAAGTTAGTGCAATTAAGAGATAAAAAATCATCATCATCATACCAAATGCTAGAAAGAAACATTAAAATTAGCAATCTGAGGAAGTTTCTGGAATTTTGCGGGTTTTGAAGGTTTGTGGGCCGAGGATGTGCAGGTTCCATAGGATTGCGAGCCGGACGAATGTAAGCTCCAGATTGAATGGCCCCAGTGAGATGGAACCCTGGACATGGAAACCTGCAACGAGCTCTCCACACAACACAAATACTTAACAACCATGAAGCTCATTAATTTGGCATGTGGGAAATGAAGATTCCAAGGCGCGAGGTACAAAACACTTAGATTTTCAAGAAATGTGCCTATGCGGGAAAAGTGATTGCGGAAGCCAAACAGGTTTGCGCCATGAAACAATGTGGTTAAAACAACCTCCCACATCCAGCATCCTGCAACTAACTTTCTGCAAATGCTTAATGACTTAGTGAAATTTCAAGTTGACCTATTTAAGCATGTGAGAAATTTAATGGCCTAAGGTTTATTTCCTAATCATTCAAAATCCAACCAATTTTGACCCATGTGGAAACTTGCAATGCGGGAGCCATCGTGTCAGAAGCCATAAGTGCCTATGCCACTAAATGGAATGGTGTTAATGACATCTCGCACACGAAATCCTGCACACAAATTCTCGTAATGACAAGGGACTTAGCATAATTTAGGTTCATTCAATTTAGCATGTGGGACAATGACAATGTTTTTAGGTTGCATCATTTTAGGGCCTCCAAAACAAAAATGTGAAAATTGAAGTGGCGGGTGCCACGAGAAATTGTGTCGATACTCTAGCATGGACACCACGACATTCCGTACACAAGGTTCTACAATATGCAGGTTCATTCCATGCACAAGACACTACCCTCCAAGTCAATTTTTGGCATGACAAGGATGGAGTCCCACAACGCATTTTCCGTCTAAGGGTTTCAACGTTTAAGTTCAAAGTTTTAACAATTTTAACCGATACAAACCTTATCCTATGTCGAAATTATTGACGAAATACAAGGTGAGCAAATGCAAACTCATACCTGGTTCATATTGAGCGAAGACCACACTGAATGCAACAAAATGAACTCTCAAAACTCATGGGAGCAAGCCAAATCAACAAATTCACAAGGTAAAAATAAATGAATCAACCTTCCTATTTATAGGCGTCGATTATTTATGACTCAATAAATGAGATAGATTTATCAAATGGCACACAAACTCTAAAAAGTGAAAATGTGAGACGTGGGAGCCAAACATATGCGAAAAAGTGATATGTGGAAGTCGAGATTATGCGGGGACATGGAATGAAGAAGCCGAAGCTTCACAGGGCAAATAATTGCGGGAGCCAAAGACAATGACACCACCACTACAAAATTCTATAAACGAAATTCCGTAGGTGGCGGCTCGCATCAAAAATTCCACAAACAGCTCGAAAGACTCTGGCATCCTGCCTATGAAAACCCACATGGAAACTTCTGAAAAAGGACACTTAGCCAATTTTAAATATTTTTAAGGGGTGCTCAAAATTTCAAGGGAAACATGAACCCAAGGCCAAAAAGTGTAGGCAAAAACAAAAGCAAACAGATGTGGGCGAAGCTGGCATAAAGGTGAAAAGAAAAGAGGGAGTCCTTGTTTCATGAGGTGTGTGTGCAAAATGCAGAACAAGTGGCGACTCCTACTGGGGAAATGCTCCAGAGCATTTCAAAGATGAATTATAATCCAAGACCTAGAATCTCTAGTTTCATAGACCAAATAGATAAACACTTGTGAGTATTGAATTAAAAGAACCATTGTGAGGTACATAATGACCTATCATAAGGGAAAACTCCTTGTGTGTGCATGTGATGTTCATTATTTCCCACTTGGGAAGGATCTCAACAAGAGGCAATAGACTACTGCACATAAGGCTATGTAAGTAATTCCTATCCCAAAAGCATCATGGATAGAGCCTCATTGCCAGTCAAGCGTTCATATCCCCGATGAGGTTATTGCTGACATCTTCCCAGACATAGCTCTATTTCCAGCCGAACATCTATAGCCCTGGTAGAGTTATCAGAATTCCCCCTAAAACGTTGAACTGGGACCTTTGTCTACTTTCCTATAAAATTTAGTTTGTTGATTCTTGTTTCTGTTATTTTCAACTCATGGGCAATGAATCCTATCTCAGGGCTAAAGACATCAGTGAAGCTGGGATAGAAAATAAAGATTTTTCACCTTACACGAGGCAACCACGTTACAACTTGAAAAGTGCTTCACATATTAAAATATGTTCATACAATGTGAGAGACTTCACCCATATGACAAGACACTTCGTGATTCAAAGTGGACCAAACACAAATACTCAAAAGGAGTTACAACTGGTATACTTAACCATACCCTTCAAAGAAACAAGATCAAGATTTATCAAAGAAATATTAGACTCACTTTTTAGTAGAAATGATAGTTGTTTCAAAATTACACCCAAAACAAAAAGAAATGGGAACGACGTGCAACACAAAAGCAACTTACTCTAACTATGTACAATGGGTGAGTTGAGAATAGCTCAAGCCAAAAAGTAATGCTTTAGATACTTCCCATTGATGGGTACCAAGTCGTATTCACCAGTGAGGGTCTTCAGGCGGTAAGCATAATTCCCAAGTATTTCAAAAATTTGGAAGGGGCCAAGCCAAAGCTTATTGAATTTTCTATGCTCCCCCTTCTGTTCATGGGATTTATCCCAATTAAGACCAAATCAGAGATTTAGAAGGCCTTAATTTTTTCTTTTTGGTCAAACCAATATTTCACAATGCCCTGATGTTTGGAAAATTTTTCAATGGCTTCTTATTAGTGGACTCAACTAACCCATTCCCTCGTAGATAATAATTAGAAGCAAATTTTAATGTAATACCATAATTGAATACCCATCCTGAAAATTTTAAAGAAGTAAATGTTGGACCATTATCACATACTAATGCAAATGGACATCCAAAATGAGTAACAATATGTTCTTCAAGGAATTTAATTACTACCTCAGTTGTGCATTGTTTACATGAAATAGCTTTTTTCCACCTAGTGCAATAGTCAATAACAGTTAGAATATACATGTGGTTGGTGTTGGGAAAATGTGTCTCAACCTTGCAATTACATAAGTTACTATTGATACATAAGATAATTTTCATCTGACAACGACAACGGAGTGCGAGGGGGTCTCCCCCTATGAGGGGTCTAGGGGGATCATCCCCTCGGTTGGGTTCCAGAGGTAGTGCCCCCAAAAGGAAAAAATTATTTATATTTTATTATTGTAAATCTAGACCGTTCATCATTAGGTATTAGATCTAATGGTTGATATTCTATTAGCTTAACTTTCCCTAGAAGGAAACCCTATTTTATGAGGGAATTGTATTACGGCTATGTATTGTGATGTATTCTGAGAGTATGATAGCGGTCATGTTACCTCTGGATCTTTGGTTGGTGATACTCTTGTGAGAAGCTTTCTCTACAAGTATATTGTAATCTTTGTGATATCTGAATAATATATTGGGCAGCTTTTGGAGTGTGGGGTTCTTTTGTTGAAAGGGTTTTCCCCACGTAAATCACCGTGTTGTGGTATGCATGATATTTATGTTTATTTTTATTTAAGTTTCTATAATTTTTAAAGATCTATAAAAGTTTTGCATTATCCTCCTCTCAAGATTAGTGTAGGAAGTTGTTCCGCTACCTTAGCTTCCTTATAGCTAGCGGAGGATGGCAGAGTGATCATACCAATAAAATCGAGCCCCCACTACATGAACAAGTGCATTTTAGCTACAAGTTGTAATGGAAAAGCAGTGTGTTTCTCCCAAACAAAAACAGTCTAACATGTATGATATGTTCATATGTTTACATGAGCATCCTTGAACAACGTAGGCCAATAATAGCCTACTCTTAAGATTGGTTTGCAGTGGAAGGGCTAGAACCATGACCGGTCCTGAATCTATCATGAAACTCTTTCAGTACTGCCACTGCCTCTTCCTTTCCCAAACAACGAAGGTAGACCCCTTCATGATTACTTTTATATAAGATCGATCCCTTCATCATGTAGCTACCACTCTTCAAACATAAGGCACACCTTTAAACAACATTCAATCATGGTGGATAGCTCTGATTAAGTAAATAGTAAACAATGTCATCATACCACTTGTCCGGAGACACGTCCTCGAGATTGTACTGCTGTGTTGTTAATTCTCGATGGACCTCAACCATTGTGTGCATTATTGCCTATCCCCTAACCAACTTCATAGGCTCTATTTCCATGTCGTATTCCTAAAGCATGGTTACCCATTTAGCTCTGTGTTTTCCTATCTCATTTTGCATTAGAATAATCTTCACTGTAGGGTCTTGTACGATAGCAAACACCTTCCTCCTCAAAATATAATGTTTAAATTTCTTGACTGCACGAACCAATGTATAGGCTTGTTTCTCTATACTCAGGTAATGTAACTCGACATCCTTGAGTGGAGCACTCATAAAATCAACATGGTGCTCATCACCTTGTTCTCTCTTTTGTGTTAGCATTCCTGTACATGAATGTTTTGAAGCAAAAGAATAAATGTAGAAAGGCTTTGTGTAATCAGGACTGACCAAAATAGGGGCATCAACAATTTCCCATTTTATTTCTTCAAAAGCATGCTTCGCTTTAGGTGTCCAGTCTATCTTGGCATCTTGCTTTAGCATAGCATTTAGAGGTTTAACTATTGCGCCAAAACCTGTTATGAATTTGCTTACGAAATTAATTTTATCGAAGAAAAACTTCATTTCCTTCTTACTTGTAGGTGGCTAAATCTTCAATATTGTTTGGATTCGTTCCAGATCGATTGATATACCTTTTTTCGAGATCACATGGCCAAGTAATTTTCCCTTAGTCACATCAAAGATACATTTCTTCAAATTGAGTGAAATGCCAAACTCTCGAAACCTTTGAAATATTTTGCATAAATCTAAAATATGATTACCCCTTCTTTTGGAGAATACGGTGAGATCATCCATGTATATTGTGATGCATTTTCCAATTAGTTCTTTGAAGGCTATATCCATCACATGTTGAAACGTGGCTCTAGCATTAATCAATTTGAATGGCATGTGTCTATAGGCAAATGTCCCCCAGTTAGTGGTGAAGGCAGTCTTCATTCTATCCTCATACTGCACCATAACCTGATTGTAACCTGAATATCTATCTAGGAAAGACATCATCTGAGACCCATTCACTATCTGTAGTACTTCATCTAGGGAAGGTACGAGATAATTTAAGGTTACAAAAATATACACATAGTCGTATCTCCCTATTCTTCTTTCTAATTGGTACCAAGTTGGTAACCCACATTGAGTGCCTCACAGGAAATATAATCCAGGCCGATAGTAATTTTTGAACCTCTTTATAGATGATCGACTCCAACAAAGTATTTACAGGTCTCTGCCTCTACCAAAAAGGCTTTACATATTCCTTTTGGGGAATGGTGTGTAATGATGGAAGTGTCATATGTTTTCAGGTCTTCATAACTCCATGCAATCACGTCTTGATATACATGTAACGCCTTGATTATCACTTCCTTCTCTTCAAGTGTACACACTTTTCCAATAAAGACATTTTTTATGTTGTCTAAAGTACTCATGTTGTATGCATCACATTGACTTGCTAGAGACTCTTTCTTCACTTGTTGGTCTTGATCTCTTAATTGATGAAAATCGAAGATCCTTTCTAACTGCACCAACCCTCTTGGAATAGTGTTCATCTTTAAATTTATCACTCCTTTACGGTCCAATTATGCTTCCTTTGGTTCTTCTTCATCAATGATTTGAGCAGTGAACACATCAGAGCTAGTGATAAAATAGAGTATATGTTTATCATCCTCAAAAACTTGGAAGTTGGTGGCATTATCCGGTACTGATGGAGTGGGAGTAAGCTCGACGATAAATTTCTTTGGACCTAATAATGAGAGGGGCTGCAAGGTACTTGCTGCCTGAGCTAACACATCAATAATCTGATTTTTGTTACAAGGAATCAACTGAATGTTGAAGGCATCAAAACCTTCTATCAAATTCCAAACACGGTGTTGATAGTTGATCGTTCTTCCGTCATGACACGAGTATTGCTTTCTGACCTACTTTACTACTAACTCAAAATCGCCAAATAATTGAAGTGCTTTAGCTTTCTTATGTAACACCATCAACAAACCGTGAACTAATGCTTCATATTCAACTACATTATTGGTACAATAGAATTTTAATTTATGAGTCACAATTTTTTTTTACCAGTTGGACTAATTAGCTCGAAACCAGCTCTAGCTCCTTGCTTTGAATTAGACCCATCAAATTGTAAAGTCTAAAACTTAGTTGGGTGCATACCCTTTTGATTGTTGGAGTGTACTTCAGCCTTCGAAACAGGGATTGGCTCAGGACAAGTCTGCTGTATTGGTGATTGCTCTTCCTGAAATTTTTGGTTTTCTGCCATAATATCAAAAGGATTGATTTGTTTTAAATCTCTTCTACTGTAGTCTGGAAAAGACAACACTCAAACTTTGAATGGGACACATCATGAATCCTACACCAACAAGGCAACAAAAGATCTTTAAAGTCCACACATTATTTCCTAGAATGATCTGATCATGTGCACACCTCCTCATAAATTCCTAAAATCCTTCAAATAGCCCAATTTACCTGAGTTTGAGACTCATCGTCATCTATCTCAATGCATGCTTCTGTGTTGCTGGGAGTTTGAGTCAAATCTATGGACACATCATGAAGCATCAACACTTCTTCCTCTTCATCTTCCACAACCATGGGAACATAGGTTTCCAAGTCTATTTCTAAGAACAACACTTTGTTAAAGTCTTATTATTCTCTGTGATCATATGCTTTATCCTTGGCTCTTGTTCAATGCGAATCTGGTTTGACATTCCTTTCCAAGGGAGCCACATGTGTGAATGATAAGTGTGGATGTAGCCATTGAGTGTCTTGGTCCAATCTCTACCCAGGATTAAACCATATGCATCTAGAATGTCGATCACTTGAATGTCAATTATTTTCTAGACTCTAGGATCCGATGCCAATTGCATGGGAAAATTGTTCAAGTCCCCAATGAAATTCACCTCTATCTTATCTAGATGTCTTTTCAATGTGAAGGAGTGGGGGTAAGACCTAGAGCTTTGCATACCGCAAAAGGAATAATATTTATAGAAGCACTTGATGCAGATTCTTTCCAAATATACACAAAGTTAACAAGAAAGGGGGGGTCTCATATCTATCTCGAAACAAACTTACCGGAGTGTTTGCTTGAGAAACTTGGGCCTTTTCCTTTTCCTTTTATTTGATTTTATCTTTGTCCAAGATTTGTCTATTGACTCATTTTCAGTTCTGTTGGATGAAACCTTCCTTGCTATTGTGTCTTATGAAGCCCTTGGCTGAGCAGTTCCATTTAATGATATGAAAAAAGCATTTCTAATTTTAGGCACTCTTAACAACTTAAAATCTGAGAGACCAACCTTTACTTTCTTCAATTCTTCAGCTACATACTCCCCCATCTGAGCAAGTTTAGACTTGGATTGATTTACCTTAGTAAAACATTGAGTTGGCACCTCAGGAAATGAAGGATTATTGCTTGCATTCGGGTCTAGAGGAATATTCAGAGTGTTCGGTGGAGTGGAGGTAGTGAATGGACCACCGAATTGCCTATTTTGTAGGTTATATGGCATTTTTATCTAATTTAACATTTGAACCTCCTCTTCTTCAGAGCGATCATCATTTGCATCAAACAATTGAGAAAGAGACTCTTTGTTACATACATCTTCTGCCATAGCAATATCCTTTACAGGTTCCTCCGTCTTAGGCTCATTGTCCCCAACTTTAAGAAATGGAGGCCGATTTACCACCATTACTGAATCATATGGGTCAGACGAAAATATCTCACGCCTAGTTGAACTATCCATATTTGTGGTATTCTACACCTGCAATTGAAATATGCTGGCTGCAACTTGGAATTATGGACAATCAAGTTCTAAATGCTTTTTTGTGTTGTGTATCCTGTACCATCCTGATAATGCTTCTTTAGCTAAATAAAATCCTCTAGATGAATTTTTAGAATCCTCCATTGTTAGGTTGAGTGTTCTAGGTTCTATTTTTCCTTTGACCTTGCTTACACTCATAATTTTGTGTGGAACTTTGGCCAGGATCTCTATTGTAGTTGGCTAGAAGGTTATTTTGTGAAGCTTGCAACTGGTTATTCTGATTTCTGAGGTAAGTCACCTTAGTAGAAAGCTTCTCGACTTGTTCGGCCAACTCATCGATTCGATCATTTTTAGTTGAAGCTTGGGCTGGGACAAAATTCTAAAGATACGCTGGTTGAGTTGTTGTAGAATTTTACAGATAAGTGGGCACTTCAGAATTTCGTAAATATGCTGATGTATTAGAATTTTGTAAGTAGGTAGGGATTGTGGAAGGAGTTTGATTTAATGGGGCTCCTGGGTGAGGTACTATTGGAAAATGAGGAACTGGATTCATCATTGGAGTGTGGTTGGTTAAAGCTTGGGTCAAATCTTGAATCTGTCCCAGATATGTAGTTGAGCCTAATGAAGGAAGTGGGCCTGTTAAATGTTGTGCTAAATCAACACTTGCCTTGACCACCTCATCATATGTTGCTACTAAGTCACATGGGGTAGGGTTTTCTCTTTTTACGAAGGTTCAGGTAAGGTTATCTAGGGCCTCACAATACATTAACTTAGTTGATGCATCATTACTACACAGTGAGCTTGCATCCTAGTGTAAGCTCAGTGGAATTTGTTGTTCAAAGAGCTTATAGGTTCATTTACCTCCCTTTTGATGGGCACAAACTATTTGTACAACTCAGTGGGGTTAATGGGAACTATGTATTTCTACCAAAAAGTATTTTTCATAGCATCCCAATCTGCTATTGACCTAGTTGGAAAATGCATATACCAGTAGAAAGCTTCCTCCCCAATGAGTATGAAAAAATTCTACATGGCACATCCTGATGTTCAATCACTCAGTCTTTAAGAGTTGCTTCAAAGATCTCTACATGTTCTTTCGTAGTCCTATTGGGATCGTTGGTGAAGAATTTGGAGAAAAAATTCTCATGATTCTTTGGCATCTCATGGTAGTCATCGAAAGAGGGGTGATAGGTTGGCAACTAACTAAACCATTGGTCGAGGTGGAGGTGGTAATGGTTGTGGTACAACATCCAGAATATGTGAAGAGGATGAAGATGAAGTAGAAGTAGATGATGTGGAGCTGGAACATGGAGAAGGGGGAGATGAGGGTGGAGTAGATTTGAAAGGTGGTGCTAAAGATGAACCTTCCCCTTTTCTATCTCTCCTAGCTTGTGGAGGGGTTTTTAGCTCCTGAAACTCTCCTTTGTTGGGTGTAGATCTGAGTGCTCTTCTCAGCCTTTGAGGAGAGAATGATCCTATATGCTCCAACTTTGTTCAAACAACCCTCCTTCTAGTGCCAATTTTGTTGATGAGTGTTTTAGCACTACACAACACAGATAAAATACAAGTGTTCCATCTCTCTTGAAAGGTGACTCTCTTTACAAAACTTCAGTAAATAACCCCAAGGTTTTGGATGTCAGGTCTTGACAATGCAAAAAATAGCTCAGTTGTTCATGTGATTTGCTAGTAATCATAAAGGGAGTTTATGATGAACAAAGGCTAGAGGCCTACGGGACTGCAATAAGGTTTCAAGAAGTCTAAGGACTGGTTAAAACCCTTGTTGCAATTTTAGAACAACAGTCTAAAAATAATATTTAATCATCAAATATGACAGTTTGGGTGATGCTTCAATCCTATTCTAACACAATTTTATAAAGAAAGAACAAAATATTAAGGGTTTGAAAGGAATTCTAATTCTAAGAACCTAGGGATAGCTGCAACAATGGCTAAAGCTTCAGATAGACAAACTTCCAAAAACCTAGCTTTGCTTAACCAAGAGTGACCTATAGCGCTACAAAACAAGTGCAATCTTCAAAGGCAACCTTCAGATTTTCAGACTGTAACATTCATACATAAATGTATAAACATACATAGTTGAATTTAAGTGCATGAAATTAGCTTAGACTAACCTTACAAAGTAACTTACAATCAACAATTTACAAAAGGTATGAGTAGGAAATTCATCAAGATATTTTAACACTTTGCCATTATTGAATCTGAACATAAACTAATAGTGCTAAAATAAAACTGGAAGATGGAATTATGCATACATTCAAAGAACACAAAGAATTCACCAACACTTCAATATTTTTTTTTGTATTTCTCCATAATGTTTATTACAACAATTCTCCTCAACCCCTTGTAAATGAGAGAGGCTTCCTTTTTATAGATTTTACATTGCAAATCAATGGCCAACATTTTTTTTTAGATTGCAGGAATCAGTCGGGTATCCGTCCCCCTATAAACTGCAGTGCACCTGGTAAACTTCTTTCATGTGACCGATGGCATTGGCGCGACACACCCTCTGGTACCATGGGTTTGGGGGGAGACTAGACCTCGTGACCTCTTGCATGCAATAGGATGCTTTTAGCCAATTGAGCTAGGCCTCCCGCCCCAATCAATGGCCAAGATTAAATCCCATTCAATGGCCCAAATTTAATATTCCTTTAGGGTTAGGGTACAATAAATGCATTTACAATTAATCCCAATATAAAATATGTTCACATGTGAAGCTAGGAAAATGTAAAATATCCCTACATATTTTATATTTAAGAAATATTGTACAAAATCCCCCAAAATTGGGTGCACACACTTTAAGGTAACTAATTTTGTCTTCTAATTGGAAATTATAGATATTTATCTTCTATTAAAATATTTCCTTCCTTTTATTTTACAACATATTTGACAAAATTAACTAAAGCTTTAGAAAGCTATTGATGAGAAGGCAACCGAGCTCTGCTGATTTTGCATGTGATCAATTTATAATCCTCCATTGATCAAACTTCGTGAATGCCATTGCAACAAAATCCAAAAAATCTACATCTAAATTGTCAGTAGTTCCTCTTTGTATCCTGCTTCTCCATGCCTGCTTGACAGCTCCAACATCTAACTTTTTTGCAGACATCGGTGCCCCAACCAAAAGTTCAAAAAATGAATCACATTTTGATAGTAAGTCATTGATTCTTTCAGAAATTATTTGCAACCTTGGCAACACTTTGGCAAGAACCTCCTTGCAAAATTCAATAGAAAATTCCCACACCTTGGGCTCTTTCAATTCATCCTTAGTCAAAATTTTCTCCCACTCCAAAATTTCTGTAGACAAGGCTCTAATAACCTCTATCTTTGGACAAGTGAGATCATGGTATTTTGGAAAATCCATACACTCCTTGATCTCCTTGTCGACCTTTGTTTTCAAAATTAGAAAATGGTTGTCTATTTATACTCCTACATCCATGACCTTATCTCCTGTGGCAGCAACCTGGCCAATCCAATCAGAGGTAGTCTTAGTCCAATTTCTCATCTATTCCACCTTGCTCATGTAGGAGCCTCTGTAGGAGTCTTCTCTAGAGGTAAGTAGTTGTTGAATAAAGGAAGTCAATTCCACCAATTGTGCTTTCAGTTCCTTCTTAGTTGCTTGGTCTTTATCCATCTAACTCAAAATAGTGGACATCGACCCTTGAAATTCATCAATCTTTTGTGTTATGTTGGATGGCCCAATGTTGATGGATGTTACCTGATATTCAAAAGGTAGAATAGTAGCAACATCTTTTCCTACTACCATGGTAGCAACATGCACTGTGCAATAACCTAATACATCCTTGTGATGTGCGACCACACCTTTACTTTCTTTCTCTCCTTGGGTTGTTGGCTTGCCCTAGCCATAATGGCTTCGAAACGAGCCCTTTGATCATGTACTACTGGAGCCTTATCTTTCATTTGATGCTCCAACCAAGAGGGGACAAATGTTTGTTCTATTGATGATGAGGCAGCAACTTCGCGTTCTTGCAACCCCTTTTGTTTTCCCTCTTGCCACTGTATTTCTATCACATCTTGAGGAGTATCTTCAACTATTCTTTCTTCCTTGGTGCGCTCTTCTATTACTTCTTTCTCATGTTGAGGATAATTAATATCTGCTTCCTTTTACTTCTCTTCCTCTTTCTCTTTTTCTTCTTCTTCTTGAAGCATTTCTTCCTCATGATGCTTATCATCTTCTGAGATTTCTTCATGCAGTTGTTCTTCGAAAGCCTCGTTAACTTTTTCTCCCTTTGGAGTCTATTCATCATCATCCTCAAAGGCCTCTTCATCAGGCTGAACAATCTTAATGCCTTGATCTGATTCCTCGACATGGTCCTTAGGTTCAGACTCAATAGAGTCATTGCCAGAATCAACTACATCCTCGAGCTTCTCCTTTTCTTTTTGTTGCATTTCCTTCCAAATCTTCTCTACGCTCTCCATTTTGGGCGGTTCCAGGGTAGGAGGAGGAGTAGGGAGAGCAATGGAAAGTTGGGTCATGAGGAGACTACCGTCTTGGGATAATAGAGTCTTGGAGAATCCTTAGGCATATTTTGTAGGTAATCCACAAAGGACTCCGGTAGAGTAGTCGACAAAGGTGGGATGGCAGGGAGAGTAGATGGTAATGTGGATAAGGTAAGTTGGAAAAGCAGAAGCGAAGAGGAAGACGAATATGATGAAGCAGACGAAGAAGATTCAACCACAATCATTGAGGTGGTTGGAGTGGTGGATGAAAGGTGGACCAAAATGTCTATGATAGGCGGAGAAGATATAGGTAGTGGGAGTGAAGCGAAAGTTTATGGAAGTGGCGCAGTCGATGGTGGTGGTGAGGATGGATGAGCGAGTGATTATGTTTGCACATTCTCTTCGGGAGGAGATGACTCCTCTTTAATAGTCTCCATTATAAAAGTTCCTCGTTTCTTAGCCTTCTTGAGGACATGCCTTTGTCCTTCCACAACTTTCCTTTCATAAGCCCAAGGATTTTCTGTTGGCTCCCTTTCCGAAACATCCTTTCTCTTTCAAGATCTAATTGTCAGAGGAGACATGACACTTTTTCTCGATAAGCCCGCCTCAGGAGTGCCTTCTTGTGAAGCTTCATCCTAATTTTTTCATCCATCATCACTTCCTTGAGCCTTCTCTTGTTCCCACTCACCGTAAGTGAGCTCTACTCTTGCTTCTCCAACCGAGTAATTTCATCATTGACCCCCTTCTTAGTTCTTTGCAGTTTAGGGCGAGTGACCATATCAATATTTGTATCCTCTTCCTCGATCCAATTGATCAATGGTAGTGGAAGCTTAGCTACCTTACCATAGGATGCTTCATCCAATCTATTATCATCTTCCTCTACTTGGTCAGGAATAATATATATATCCAGAGTTTTTATGAACTCCAATGACATCCTCATGTATAGCCTTTTCCTGACCTCGCGATCATTCTCACAATTAGTAAAAATGTCTTCCACATGTAACTTATGTGCATGTTGTCTTCCAACTTGTTTCTTCAACTTCCCCATGGGTCCACACTTCCCCTTACAGTATGGAGAAGGAGTCCATATTCTTGGATTTCTTTATCAATGCTTTTGGTTGATATTGTTACTGGACATGCGTACATTCTTCTTTCGAGGGTTATGGGGTAAGGTACCCCAACTCTTTGTTTTGACTGCAACAATTGATGCAAAGTGCGCAACTGTCATGTGAGCTCTAGCATGACCATCTTATCTGTAGGGTACCTTGGCAACCTATACGGGGCCCCAAAAAAACCCTCAATTCCAAAGTAAGTGAATTTGGGAAATTGGATAAACCAATATCTGAAGTTCTTCACTATTTCTTTGGCAGAGAAAGACATCATGTTTCCAAATTCATTTGACAATGACCTAATGATGTACATGATGAAGGCATTGTTCACCCTTTTGTAGTTCTTGTAATTCTTATACTGTAATTTTGGGTAGCATTTGTAGACAATGTTCTCATTGGGGCCTATCCCCAAATTCCGTTTACATATCAAGCCTCTATACAAAAAGTTTGCTGCTAGCACATAAACGACATAGGAGGTCATGTAGAATTCTAAAGTCTTCTTCACTGAAACAAACTGGGCATGAATATTATCATTGATGGTCTTTGCCCAATGGAACTGGATCTGTCCTCTTAGTATTTCCTAAATGAAATAGTACATCCATTCCTCGAAGACATTGGAGACAGGAAGGCATGCCACCTTGCTTAACAATGTTACCAAGTCGTTCACCTCTTCCAAAAAGTCACTTTTGTATAACTTCTTCAGCAGCTTCCCCGCACTAGGTCGATGGGTGTGCATCCACTTTTTATTTACCACTTGGTCAGCAAGCTAGAGGATTTTTCTTCCAAACATTGAGAGCATATTCTCTCTCGCACACCTCCATTTCTAAAAAGGAAGGGATTCCAAAAGTCCATGCAATGGATGGAGGCGACAAGTCAGCCACCACCCGTTCCTTAGAAGTGACTATCCTCTGTGAATCCTTATGATAGAATTCCCTACACCCATGGATGAGCTCAAGGTTGATTAGAGATGGTGGGAATCTAGTTGCTTGTGTGAGGCCACTCTTCCTGATCCTTCAGGCCATATCATTCTTTGGGTTGACCAAAGTGTGTTCCCAGAACTCATCGATGTTTATATTCCCAAGGTCCATATTTGATATCTTGTCCCAATCGGAGGCAATCTTAGAAGTGATTTCTACACTGTGGAATTCATACTTCATCTTGGCTTTCTCTTTTTCAATTTTTGTTGTTCTCTCACTCTTTCCTGCCTTCTCAGTCTTTTCCATATAACCTACATAAACAATGCGTAATGAATCAAACTCAATCAAATTAGTTTAATTAAGAGATCAAAAATCATCATAATCATACCAAATGCCAGAAAGAAACATTAAAATTAGCAATTTGAGGAAGTTTCTGGCATTTTGCAGGTTTTGAAGGTTTACGGGTTGAGGACGTGCGGGTGCCATAGGGTTGTGGGCCGGACAAATGTGAGCACCAGATTGAACAATGCTAGTGAGACAACACCCTGCATGTGGAAACCCGCAACAAGCTTTCCACACCACGCAAATACTCATTAACCTTGAAGCTCGTTAATTTGGCATGTGGGAAATGGAGATTCTAAGGCGCAAGGTACAAAATGAGTTCACATTTTCAAGAAATGTGCCCATGTGGGAAAAGTGATTGCGGAAGCCATCAAGTCAGAAGCCAAACAGGTTTCCACCATGAAACGATGTGGTTAAAATGACCTCCTACATTCGGCTTCCCACAACCGTCTTTCCATGAATGCTTAATGAATGAATGAAAGATTTTAATGATGTCCACGAGACTAAACAGTCTATGGGACCGAGACCAACAACTTAGTTTGTCTCCAAACTCTTCTCCAAATCAGATCTCCTGCTATTAATTTTGACTAGGAGGCTAGCCATCTGATTTATCTTATCCTCCTCAAATAACTGCTGCATATTGCCCACATCTGAAATACTTGAGTACTAATTATGGATATTTTCGTACGCTGTGCACTCCATGACGAAGTGCCACTCCGTTTCCACCACTCCCTTATTACAAAATAAGCACGTTCTTTCTTCCCAAGTTTCCTTAGGTGTCTTCCACCTACCAATCTCACATCTAAGATGGTGGGATCCCGTTCTCAATTGAGCAATTAACAGCCTCGCTTTCCCTTTAATAGTTGCACCTAAATATGGTTTTTCACCATGTTCCTTAGCTGGGTTAAACTCTTTGATGTAATATGCTTTTTTTCGTCCGATCTGATTTGACCACATGGCAGTCCTGAATTTTTCCTTCACATAGTTTTTTATTTCACTGTTGGTGTCAGGACACTCATGTAATTCAATGTTCCACTTGTTTAGCCACTTGATGCTCTGTTTAAAGACTTAGTGAAATTTCAAGTTGACCTATTTAAGCACGTGAGGAATTTAATGGCCTAAGGTTTATGTCCTAATCATTCAATATCCAACCCATTTTGACCCATGCAAATACTTGCAATCGAAAGCCATCATGTCAGAAGCCAAAAGTGCCTGTGCCACTAAATGGCATGGTGTTAACGACATCCCATGCATGGCATTCTGCACATGACATCCTGCACACTAATTCCTGCAACGACGAGGGACTTAGCATAATTTAGGTCCATTCAATTTAGCATGTGGGATAATGCCAATATTTTTAGGTCGCATCATTTAGGGCCTCCAAAGCAAAGAGGGAAAAAATGAAGTGGCAGGTGCCACGAGCGATCGTGTTGATACTCTGGTGTAGACACCACGACATTCCGCACACAAGGTTTCACAAGATGTGGGTTCATTCAATGTGGAAGCCACTGCCCTCCAAGCCGATTTTTGGCATGACAGAGACGAAATCCCACAACACATTTTCCGTTCGAGGGTTTCGACATTTAAGTTCAAAGTTTTAACGCTTTTAACCGATACAGACCCTATCCTATGTCAAAATTCTTGATGAAATGCAAGGTGAGTGAATGCAGACTCATACTTGGTTCAGTTGGAGCGAAGACCACAACAAAATCGACTCTCAAAACTTGCAGGAGCAAGCCAAATCAACAAATTCGCAAGGTAAAAATGAATGAAGCAACCTTCCAATTTATAGGCGCTGACCATTTATGACTCAATAAATGCGGTAGATTTCTTGAATAACGCACAAACCCTAAAAAGCGGAAACACAAGATGTGGTAGCCGAACCTATGCGAAAAAGTGGCATGTGAAAGCCGAGGTTACGCAAGGAAATGGAATGCTAAAGTTGAAGCTTCGCGGGCCAAAGACAATGACACCACCATTGTGAAATTCTGCAAACCAAATTCCACAAGTGGCAACCTGCATCAAAAATTTCACTAACGGCTTGAAAGACTCTAGCATCCGCCACATGACATCCCGCCTATGGAAACCCGTACGAAAACTTCCGCAAAGGAGCACTTAGCCAATTTTAAAGATTTTCAAGGGGTGCTCAAAATTTTGAGGGCAATGCAAACCAAAGGCCAAAAAGCGAAGGAAAAAATAAAAGCAAACGAACGCGGGCAAAGCCAATGCAAAGACGAAAAGAAAAGAGGGGGTCCCCATTTTGTAGGGCGTGTGTGCGAAATGCACAACAATACATATTTGTGCAACTTATTGTTATGTAGTGGCATATAAAGACATTCATTTGTGCAGATAATTCATATGGGATCATAATGAGAAAATCAAGAGAATGAGGAGCATTCACTCTAGGAACATTTCAATTTGGAGCTTAAGTGGAATCTTAACTTGCATCAAAATCATGTAGGCCATCTACAAGTTTGTGCATACTATCTACAATTATTTGCTCAAAGTCATAATGTCGGCTTAAGAGTGGGGTTGGTCTAAGAGAACTTGACCCTAGCAACCTACCAACTTCCCTAATGGTATTTTTAAATTACCATCATCCTTATAGGCATTCAAATAATTGAGATTAAGGCAAAGTAGTTTCCAAGGATCTATAATCTACTAGGTCAAGCCCATGAGTTACAAATCATTTTTGCATAGCAAACATTCTCTTGGCGCTTGGGTTCATTCTCAAGGAACTCAAATTTGACCCACAAATATTCTTAGGACAATTCAAAACCCATCAACAAATTGGGAGCATTTGGGCTTGGGCATCTATTTTCATGGAGCTAGAGGTCTCATGGGGAAAAATAATTATGCTACAGGATTAATTGGAATCTTTTCCTGAAAAATAGTAGCCCCTACCTTTTAGGACTGCGGATTTCAACTGGTGAAATTAAGGTGGGGCTAGAAATTTCCCCTATAGCTTAGGAATTTTTTCTGCCACTTGTCTATCATTTAAAATTTAAAATTCCTATTAGAATATAAAAATGAGAAATTTTTTATTTATTTATTAATTTTTATCAAAACACAACATTTCATTCCTTAAATTTTGGATCTTAAAATTTTAAGCTGAATTGCACTATTAAAACCATGAGACCACCAGCTTTAAAATATTCCTAAAAATCCTCAGTAGCACCCACTGAAACTTTTTAGGAAGCTCCCCTCCATGGGACCTTACCCTAAGTGCACTATCCTTTTCATTTAATTTCTAAAAATAACATTTTAATTTTTTGATCCAACTCCTTAATTTAATTAAGATTAATTGTATGATTATTAATTGAATTTATTTAATTAACCTAAATTCATATAAAAGGATCTTATTTCCTTCCTATTATTATTAAGATTATTTTTATATATTTTTAATACTTCATATATATTGTAAGCAATCGTACTGAATGAAAATAATAATTGGTGAATTGCTGAAGCCAAACTTGAACTGTCAACATAGATGAAATCTATTCATGTAGTTGGTCAAATATGAGAACTATTTACCTTTGTATTTGCTTATCCATCCCTTTTCCCCAGGTCCTTGCATCATTCCAATATTAGTTGAATAAGGAAATGACACAATTGGGTAGGAAAGTAACGAAATGTGGGACGGTTGGGAAAGTTTTTGAAGAAAGGGTATATGGTCATGAAAGGATGAAATGTTGGAAAGTTGTGTAGATTTAGAAAAATAAGTATGGTCAATTGGATAAATGAAATTATGTGAAGATGCTTCAACAAAAGGGAGAGAAATTCCTCCCCATAAAGCAACAAGTCCCTCTACTTGGTATAGAAAGAGATAAGATTCTCAACACTGAACTCTATAACCAATCAACTCTTTTTTCCATTCAACTTTTTTTGCTTAGTAAGAGATAAAGAAGAAACCAATGAAATAGGTTAAATTGTTGTTCTTGAGAATGATAATTGTAATTTGTGTTTCTAATAAGTGATTATATTTTTCTAATTGATTATTATTTCAGTAAGTGCACAACCAATGCAAATGAATCCAAGGTTTGATTAATTTATTAAGTAAATAGAAAGATTAAGCATGTTATGTTGTTGTCCCTTTCTCTCCTCCCATTCAGAAAAAGTTTAGCGAATCCCTCTTGTAACATCTTCAACCTCAAATCTATATGCTTTTAATAATAATAAGCAAAACAATTTTTTGATACATGCTATTTTCTAAAACTTTTTGTTAGTTCTATTCAATTTAACATGTGTGACAATATCATATAAAATCAATTTAAAATTGATTTTATTGATATGTCCAATTATTACTCATTCTCTTGTTGATATTTAATATCAAGCTTTAACAAGTGTAGCATCCTCAGCATCATCTCACATGGGCAACTAATATGGCTGCCGAAATTTACAGAGGAAAGTCTGAAGCATTGAGGAAGGTGCTAGAGTCAAATTGAGGTAGGCAGGAAGCTGGAAACCAAAAGACCTGTAATTTTCTTTTAAAATGGCGCAATGTGGGTTAATAATGACAAGGAAATTGGTCCAGGATGGTGTCTTATTCCACACATATGCTGCATATGAGAGGGCAATTTATGTAAGAATCTTTCACTAGTCTAGACTTCGATACCTTGGAAAGCAGAAATGGTGAATGCACAAAGCTAAGCATACCAAGTGACCTCATGAACAAAAGCAACGAAAAGACACGTTTTCCTCCCACTCCTATTAACAAACAACGAGAAGCCCTCAGAAGCTGGTTTTTAAACATTCTAGGGAAAATAAACACCATCATCACCTCGCCCAAATTTTTAACATGGGGATTGAAAAAAAGAGTTCAAAACCCCAGAGGAGATTTATCGGGGAGATGGGCAACTAGATGGGAACACTTGTCTCTGTCTCCATCTTGCTTCCTTATAAGGAACTCGAGAGACAAAACAAAGAGTAGACCGAGAAATTGGGTTAGGCAATTTGACAAATGTCACTATCTCATGGACCTATGGATTCATTAAATTTGCAGTGAATGGGGAAGTATACGAGGAAGAGGTATACGAAGAGCCTTGAGAAGTCCATGAACAATAAATCAAACCATTTAAACCGATTAGTTATCCAACGAACAAGCGCATAAGCCCCCAAAAATAAACATTGGTGAATTACTTTGCAATTTGCATAGGTAAAAACCTTGGTGAATCCAAGAAACAGAGCACAGAGGTCTCTTTGAATCAAAGAGAAGAAATCTCTCAAACTGGATTTTAGATTATTGCCTCCAAATAAGTCTAATATATACCTCTTATGTTTAGAAGAATTCTAATTGCTAATTAACAAAAAAATTGAATTCAATTTGTAAGCTCAAAAATCAAATTAAAAGAGTCTTTATTCATCTACAAACGAACGAACTTGTCAATTATTTTTGCTCAAGTATAGTGAGTACCAACTACCAATTGAAGAATCCTTTGAGAAATCTTATTGATACGAAAAAAACACTAGCTAATGCTGTATTTAAAAGAAAAATCAGCTAGTATTCTACTCAGTTCTGCACTTTGTAGCCTTGAGAGTGTGTTATGTCTCCAACACGAGGCCATGTTTGGGC